>JBBPDC010000023.1:4331153-4344737 GCA_037974485.1 Hemigrammopetersius urotaenia
CTGGATTCTGGACTTCCTGACAGACAGACCACAGGTGGTGAGGATGGGAGGACGCGTGTCTGCTGAGCTCACAGTCAATTAGGATCCCCACAGGGCTGCTGCCTCAGTATAAAATCAGTATAAAATCAGTATAAAAAGTATGTTTGCTGAAAATATTGGGCATTTGTTCCATTTCCTAGAGACTGTGTTTACATCTTTCCAATTAAAAAAAATGACAAATATGTTATTTATCAAGGGGTGGCCGAAATTGTGCATAAGACTGTATGTATGCATCCCCGTCCAAGAGCACTTGCGAATAGTGAAAAAATGTGAATTCGTTATGTCTTTGGTATAAGCAACGTAAATACAGTAATGAATTCATGTAAGAACAAAATAAACACTCGAGAAGCTACTTTTAAACCTGCAGTATTTGGTGAAGTACAGCAGTATTTCACCATTCACCCTAGATATGGTCTGCGGGGGACACATGCTGGCGGCACCATATATAAATGCCTGTTTATGCAGCAGTAATTAAGGCCATACAGGATAACTTTAGAGCTTGTACAATTTGTACCATTTCAGCAATTTTTACCAGTTAATCCAAAGCTTTGTTATTTTACATATTTTCACCTTGTATGTCTGATTGCTTGTACCCTGAAACATTTTAGTAGAAAACCCAATCGAATACCCTATAAGGCAATGATACACATCTGTGATCTGTTCATGCCAGAGGATTATTTATTTGATGCAGGATTTTAACAAAGGTTCATTTCAATAGCCATTTCCTTTGGGGCAGATATTGCACTTGTTTTCTTATTCCATCCATGTTAAAACTGTCACAGATGAATTCTGTTGTCCTTTGTGGAAGCCTCAATCTTTTGCATTTTAACTGCTTTTCCACTTATCTCACACATTGATGTCATTTGCTTGGTTCCATTACTTTTTCTTAACAGCCTTTTGTTTGCTTCCCTGCTGATTCCCCATCTGAATTCATATCTTCTTTACCCATTGTTGCTGGCTCTGTGTCTATAAATGAGTATTCCTCACCCTGCAATGCTTGGTATTATTCCTACCATTATAAACCCGCAGCACTCTCAATTAAAGCATAACACAGCACTTGCTACTTGTATAGGAACTTGTCTGCAGACTCATTTTCTCACTTTGTCATTGTGGGTGGGATTTATCAGAAGCCAATTGTTATGGCTATACCTGTGGACACTGTTTAAGCTTACAGCAGAGAATGAAGATTATAATACAGCAAATAGAAGATATAACACTACACACACACCCCACACACACACTTTTGTCATCATGGATCTGGATATTCTGTTCCCCGTTCATAGATGACATTGTTAACAGCATTCATTTTAAGCTTTACCACAAAAGTACCCCTCCACACATACAATGAAACGCTACTCTTCATTGTAATTTGCAGATCTGAGATGTATGCTTCGAGTAATGCTTGTTATTCACAACATTGTAACTCTTGCCTTCTCCTTTTATTGTTGAAACTAGAAATAGATAAAAAAGCCAAGCCAGACATCAGACATCAGAGTATTGTTCCTCAGAGTAGGTTGGTCTCAGCACCTGCCTTTTGTATACAATTTTAGTTTAAGAACAACCGCTAACCAAAAAGTGCCAAGCAAACTTCACAGGATATCCCGTTATGTGTCAAGGTTCAAACCTGCACGCTCAGAGCCATGCTCATTTCCATTCTGATGCAGGATGAAGGAAACTCCCACATTACAATGCAAAGTAATTGTCTGTCAAGGGTGGCGTTATATGGTCATTGCAAACAAAGCTCTGGAGGGATAAGCCAAGCACTTCAGATTTTTGCAGAAAATGCTGGTGTGTGTGTAGTGGTGAAGGTGTTGGTGAGAGCAGTCACAGAGACTCTTTTTCGTTCCACACTTTTGCCCATTTCTGAGATACTTCTTGGCAGCATGCCAATCAAAGCAAATCAACGCAACAGCACTAGACAAACAGGCTACTTAGTATAGATGAATGAGTTTGCATATCTGTGGGTTATTTATCTATGGGACTGACAGAGGTCCCACAGGCCTCCATAAGTTGTAGGCCCAGTTAACCTTGAAAGAAAACTGGAATGATATTGCAGGTCGAGAAATTAGGCCTGGAATGTTAATGACTGTGCTCCAATATGAGGATGTGATGCGTTGGTCAGCAGTGTCAATACAATTACAGTATAATGGCACACACTTTTAATAATAGCTATTATATATCTGCAAAAGCTATGCATTTAATAATTTATGCTTATTTTTAATGGCACATTATGTCTGGTATTTGCAGGACACAAAATGTGTGATTTATTTCTATGCATTTATGTATATTTGCACTTAATGGTTGAGGGCACAAAAGGCACAGGTGTTGCAGGTATACATATTGCATATCAGTCATAAACCGTTTACAGATGCTTTAACTTCTCTATGACTGTTTTGTAAGAGATTAATGCATAGGTGACTTGACAAAATTATTGATAGGGCGCAGATAGGTCTGTTTTAAGGTGATTACAATAATACAAATGATTAATAAATCAGTCATCTCCAATAATGAAATGTTCCAAGTATTTCTCTACTTGCACCCTGAAAAAAACTATGATACTGCCTTAACTTTCTGCAGCATTGGCTGTGTATTCAGCACAGAAACAGAAAAGCTTCCCAAACAAAGTATAAATCAAGAAATTTGTCAGAGCAAGGCAAGAGGAATAAATCAAAGCTGTGAGGTTACAGCAGAAGTTTGGCGCCACAACAAGCGCAATGAAGCAGCCTGACTTATAGCCAGGAGGAAAAGAAATGACATTTATCAGTTAAAGATACTGTAGCAAAATGTAAATGAAGTGCTGTTGGGAAAAATGTCACTTTCTCTTGCCAGGCAATGTACGTGAGGCTGGTGTTAATGTGTTTTTACGAGTGGGAAGGTGGGCGGGGAGGAAGGAGGGAGCTGGATGGTATATCAAGGACGACAAAGCAACTATGACTGACTTTTAATAGGTCTGTTTCGTCCTGTTGAAGCCATAGCCACTACTCTATATTCCTCTTGCCTGGAAAATGGGGTTATCTTAGTCATGGTAATTGGTTTGCTGGCATGGATGGGGTAGCATTTGTAGGAGCTCATGCACTCTCCCTCTCTAGCATTATCTGTCTGGGATGCAGAGGCATATGGTCAGAGGAAGTGTTGCATTTCCATAAAGAAGCAGCAGAGGTAAGCAAAAGACTCTGAAGCCTTCATCTGATAACAGAGAAATGAAGGATAAGTCACATTCCACTGAATATGATTCATTTTTAACCCTTGAACAGCCTTTCCCCAAGCTCATCTTTCCAGAAAAGTGAAACTAAGTGACATAACCGGTTTTAACACTCAGCAACATTTTACGTTTTCAGTTTCTATTAAAGAGCATAGAAATACTCTGCACTTAAAAGGAATGAGGGCTCCTTTAATGCTCTTATGCATATTTACAGCATATTACAAACATGCATATAATGAGATGGATTAAGTGGACTTATGCATTTGTTCTCAAACAAAAGCTCTCTCCCATTTCCCATCTGCAAACTTAGCACCAGAGAAAGGACCTAAAACTACAAGCAAAGACACTGCATGCTTTTAGGCATAAGTGTAGCAAAGGCTAGAAAATTGACCAGTACTTTATGAAGCCACTCTTTATCTGCATTTTTAAGCTGTGATGTCATGTTATTTTGGTCCTGGCAGCTGTTCAGTTTATTATAGATTCGCCAGATATACAATACAAGTTTATGTCTACTCCAGGTCAAGTACATTCAGGCATTCCAAGAAAGAAAAATACATCATGTACAGTAAATACAGAATATGGATCTTAATACTGGTCTGTACCCCAGAGTCTTCTAAGATAAAGTAGCCTAGCACCACTTAAACATTTTGCTCTTCCAGAATGCATTAAATTCATCATCAAGTACCATTCAAATCTGACTAAATACCCTCATGTAATGCTATTACTTTTTTAATAGCCGCTGACGGTAAAATGTTGTGGTATATTATCTATAACAGCAAACCAGTGCTGATTCTTGACAACTTGTTGGATTGACAGACATTGGATTGACAGACTGAGATCAGAAACGATCAAACCAGTAGATTTTTGTTCAAATCACAATATAGGCAATGTCACGAGGCAGGCAGCTGGAGCCAGTAGGTGACTGGGTTTATCCTGTGGTCGTTCTTGTAAGGTCCAGTGCAGCAGGGGTGAGCTTCTCGGATTCAGTGCGGTGGTGGAACAGTCACTGACGGTGATGCTGACTGGTGTAGTGGACGTTAGGCCGCTGGATGGCAGTGCGTGTCTGGTGCCAGAGCTGCCGGGACCAGTAGACCAACTGTTTCACTGACAGTACACCAGTCTCCGGTTCTTGATTTTCGAACATTGGGATTAGGAAACCATAGCATACTTCAAACTGAGACCCTTAGCAGAGGTGGTGAGCAGGTTGTTCGGGAGTTCAGCCCAGCTGAGTTAGTGGGCCTAGGAGCAGCTGGCGGGCCGGTCTGTCTGACTGTTCATCTGGGGTTGGGATCAAGAGGAGAGACTGCAGGATGAATTGACTAGATGACTGAAGGTCTTCTAGAATCTGGCAGTGAATTAAGAGCCTCTGTGTGAGATGATATCCCTGGAGAACCCATGCAAATTGACTATATGCTTTAATATCAGCTCTGCTGTGGTTTTAGCTAAAGGAAAGTCCGGCAAGAGCCACCAGGGAAACAGCCTTGGAGAAGCAGATTCTTCAAGAGCTCACTTGAATTGCCAACAATAAATTGCCAAAAACTCATGGTCCCCTACATTGTAGAGCTGCTGAGTAGAATGAAACTTTCTGGAGAAGAAACTTAATGGATGCAGTTTCTGGTCTGGACCTTGCTAGGAGAAGATGGCTCCTATGGCCATATTAGCGCCATCCACCTCCACAACAAATGGTTTGGTGGGATCCGTTCTCTCACTCAAAAATTCTCTGTCTCTGTCTATTTTCTCCCTCTCCTAGATGTTTGTTTGTATTTGTGTGCATGTGTGTGTCTGCAAGTGTAAGTCCCTGAGGCCATTGTGTCCAGCCTTTCCTCAGGTGGACCTCAGCCTCACTTTTCTCTGTGGTGCGTGGAGCTTCTGAAGGCTTTGGTGTGGAAGCTGTGGTGATGGAAATGTTTCCTGACACAAGCTGCTTTGTTGCTAGGGAGACACCCTCTTTCCACAGTGCCGTATCTCGCAGCCTTAAGGCACCACTATGGAGAGCAGGAAGAACGCATCGGCTGGTAGTCAGTACTGTCTCACAGTCTACTACATCACAGCCTACCTCCCTCTGCCTTTAATGCCATGATTAATTTCAACCCTTCTTACACTCTACGCAGAGGCATTAGAAACGCTCAGCACTGCTGTCGACATGTTGCAGAGACAAACGATCATTGAACTTATGCTAAGCCTCATCTTCTGCAAAACAAGAGCTGGAAATGGCAGCTCTTTGATCCTAGAAGATGTCATACTTAAAGTTTTCAAAAACTTGACTCATGCTGTGTTTGAATATACTAATAACAAATTGGAGCTTGCATTCTCAGGGGTATAATGCTGACAGAAAAGAAAACTCTTTTTTTTTAACATTCTGTCAGTGGCAAAGATGTCTTATGCCATTCAAGGGTCACCAGCCAGCAGCCTCTTGGGTATGTGGCAACAACTGTAAGGATTAACTGTGAACCCATGAGAGGTGATAAAGCTCATCTACCAAACCTATTTAAATATCTCACTTTGTGAATATATGCAGCAGCCTGAATAGTCCAGCCCTCTTGGGTCATTGCTCCAGTTATAGAACACATCAGTGATTTATTGAATAACACATATTGAATAATTGTACCCTAATCCATCACTTTGACTACCCTCACGGCTGTGAATCTCGTCATTTGATATATTTCATTTGTTGGATTTTGAAATCAAATTTTCAGTTGCTAATGGTTTAGCTGAGGTCTAAACAAGAGTGTGATCATATCATTATTTTTATTTGACCACACTGTTCCTGATATGTACGCTTGTGGGAAAGAAAGTTATTTATATCATGAAATTAAGTGAAATGGGCTTGTCTTGACACCACTGGAAATTCATTTCCACATTAATGAGCCTGTAGTTAATGCAGGTCTGTTAAACTACTTGTTGGACTGCCATCAAGAACGTTCATGTTGGATTTAGCAAAGCTGAATATATATTAGGGCATTAACGACAACAGATTTTTTCAAGTCGACTAATCCGTCAAAGTCGAGTACAACTGCGAGTGGGAACAGTTTAAGCCACAGCAAGACGACTCCCTGCAGTGCTAGCTTTAGCCATGTTAGCTAGCGGATCCGTTTCAGATGCTGTGCATGTTGTGCAGGTCATCGTGCTGTTTGTGTGTCTAGTGTGAAGTATTTCCACACATGTGATGTGTGCCTATGTTCTTTGATCTTGTCTTGTTGTGGTCTTGTGTTTAGATTCCCCTCATGCCAACGTTACCAGACTACAATAATTGGTTAAATTAAGGAACGCATGTCAACATAAGCCAATCAGAGGCAGGGATTACTTTGTGTACACAAGCGCACGCACAGAAAGAGGAATAAAACACATGACTCATGAAGTCATAAAGTTTTTTTAAGCAATAAAGTTTTCTGAGTCAGATTTTTTATTTACCTTTACATTTTCTTTAAGGGTAATGCATTAAACTGAGTTTAAAAGGAAATCAAAGTGTTCTAGGAGCATATTTGGGTTTACACGAATAATATAGGCATTTTTAAGCATTTCTTTAACCAAAGCAGTTTTTCACTATACACGGATGCTCTTGGAATGTAAAACCCATGAAATGCTATCGCTCTTGGAATGTAACCCCCATGAAACGCTATCTCTCTCTCTCTCTCTCTCTCTCTCTCTCTCTCTCTCTCTATATATATATATATATATATATTTAATATTTAATCACGATTAATCTCATGTTTGCCATAGTTAACTCGCGATTAATCGTACCTTTAAGTCTGTACTAAATATACTGTTTTTAATACTCTTATCATAGGAATCAACATAGGAATATGTTTGCTTTGTGCAGATGTATCTTTATTAATAACAAAAGTGGAATAATACTGTAAAAAAAGTGTTAACTGCAGTGTGTCACACAGCTGAAGTTCAAATATTTCTGTAAAAACATTAATGTAATCAAAACAAATATAAAACCAAAGCTATTTGCCACCGCAGGGCATTCACGTTTTATCCCAGAGCATGGGGACACAAGCATTATAGCAGCTGCAAAGCATGTGGGCAGAACCAGTGTTCAGGTGTCTTATATGGACAAAAGTAATGAGAGCGCTGTATGTGTCGGCTGGTTTTTGTGGGGGTCAGATGTCCCATTACTTTTGTCCATGTTAAATAGCTCAGTGCTGGTGTTCAGGGGCAGACTGGGAATCTGTGAGTTCTGCAAAAAGGCCCAAGATGTGGCCGAGATGCGCATACCCAACCTGGTAAAGAAAGTCCCAGACCGGCACTGCGCGCGTTACTGCGTAGTGAAAAGGATTTAAAAAACCTGCGTTAACACGCGATAAAATAATTGTCGACATTAAGTAAATTATGCGTTAACGCGATAACGCGTTAACTTTCCCAGCCCTAATATATATATATAAGTATGAAAGTATAGAAACCTTAATCTCTGAAAAACAATAGAGCACCAGGGGAACAGAGCCCTTATGTGTGGAATAGTTTCCTAAACTGCCAGCTCTTAGTTGAACGTCACACCTGGACCACTAGCTGGGACAGAAAGTCCTTTCTGAGAGATACCGCTACAGCAAGCTCCTTTGATAGCAGTGGGAACCACAGTTTTGTTGCAGTTTGAAATTCTGTGCAGCATTTCAAGAGCAAAGGGAAGTCATAGAGTAGCCACTCTGCCCAACCATGTGTATAACGGTGGACCAAGTGGGTTTGACAGGGACAAATACAGATGGCAGTGATTCCGCCACAATGGCAAATTAATTCAGTGTATTAAATACTCCTCCAAAAATGTCATCACTTACCCTAGCATATCATCACCAGCACACACTGTCTTTGGTGGTGACTGTGGGGAGCAAGGAGGACTGTAGCATCTCTATGGCAGGATTATCGGGGTTCCACGATTGGCTCACTCAGTTGTCGTTTGTTGAATTCCTAATACGGGTACAGTGAAGAACCACTGCATGGTGGAAGCCACTACACAGAAGGAATCCAGATCTGAGGAAGCAGTGTATGGGTGCACTTGTGGCAGGACTACCCTGGTGCCCCGCAATCCTCAGAGAGAGGATTAATCCAGCCAGAGAGACTGAGAACTTGCTGCTGTTACAAACAGTGCAGCCCATCACATCACAGGAGCTGTCCAGGGACAGTTTGGTGTAGTCAAGGGAACAAATTGAAACAAAGAATGTAAAATGAGAAAACAAGTTCCCTAAGTGTGCAGTAAGATAGCTTTACTATTATCTAGTCATCCTGTATTCTGCACTTAAGCTGAGAAGATTGTTGTGGAGAAACTTATTGTGGTTTACCACCAAATGATCTATGTAAGACCCGGAGCATCTTCTACAGGCTATGACACCTTTATTCCTATATGGCCTCTAAAAGTAGTGTAGTACGTTTTTTTTTTTCTTCCATTTAATAATCTGACCCTAGTGTAGAAAATGGCTGACAATAAAATACTACACATGAAGGATATGGAGGCATCTAGGTCTAGATCACCCATGGCCAACTCAAAAATGCAGCTGCTTTGATAGGAAAACTGGAGGACAAAACATTTAGCTGAAGAAAGCATATAAAAAGCAATGCGGCCACAGAAAAGATGTCAGTGAGAAGAAACTCATTCAGTTAATGTTTTTTTCAGGTGTGTTGCTTGTTTCCAAATGTGTGACTTCATTGCAATGCCATGAGCTTGAGTGCGAGTGCAGAAGGCAAATATTTTAGTCTTTTCAACAGAACAGAGTTTGTTGCCTGCCTGAGAGAACAGTGACTGACTTCAGGTCTAAGCCCTTGAGGTGTTTCTGCCTCTGGGACATCGACATTATGCTACGGTCCAAGTACAGCTCACTAAAAGCTTGTCTCGGTGGATCAATGCCGAGGCATGAGAGACAAAGCTTGTGGCCATTATCAGGCTCTTACTACACCTGGCACGGTTTGCAATGGATTGGAATGAACATAGTGAGATGTGGAAGGTCAGCAAGGTGTGGTTTGGTCATGTAGCTACCTCAAAAAAAGGGGACAGGAGGTCCATATGGTTGTAAGTATATCCAGAGACAGTAGCTAGCTCTGTTATAATAATCTCCACAGCACATGATGGTCAGGGCAGGGCTCTAAAGCCCAGAAGAAATCACCAGACTGTGCCCAAGCAGTTATGACTGTTAAATTGTGTTGCTGTCACTATCTGTGTCACTGAGGTTTTAAAGAGTACAAAACTCTTCAGTGACAAAGAAGAAAACATATATATATGTATCATCTTTATGCTTAGTAATGTGTGATGAATGTCCGTTCTCTCTGTTTGGCCTGTGTTCAGGAAAAAAAATTAGAAATATTGCTTTAGACGCTTTGTGATATTTTTTGAGTTGGGCCAGTAGGTGTACTTAGATGTGAATGTTTTATTTTGGCCAGATTCCCATTTTGAATATTGTTGACCTTCGCTGTGTTAGCTCTGTTTGCAGAGAGGCAGGTTGGTCCCTTCGTTCTTGTATTAGGATTTACTCGCAGGTTTGTATGCAGTCCCCAGTGGCTGGTAATTTCCAGTCAGTTTAGGCTCTTGTTCAGTGAGTGAGAAAGAGTGCATTGTGCATTGTGTAAATGTTACTTGTGCTTCTTTGTTGCAGTTTTCCAAAATCAGAGATAAATGAGAACATCTTTGCTAGTGACTGAGCTTTCAGAAGGGCTGTTATTGCACTTTTGACCTCCTGTGAAACTCCTGGGTTTCACAAGGGGGTTGAAATTTTTAATATTTGCATCATTAAACCTAATGCAGTTATATAAATCTTGCATATATAGATCTATATATGAGTCTATATAAATCTGACTCATCCCAAAAAGCATGCCAAATAATCTGAAAGTACCAAAAAAAAAAAAAAGCTCAGTGCTTAGGTGAAGGTACAGCTGTATTTATTTAATGGTTTTCATTTATTTTTATTTTCTGGTCTGCAAGCATCTAAAATGATTTGTACTGGTTTCAGAGCCTTAAAATGAGCCTTAAAATTTTTTTGAGAACCAAACTCATAGTTTAACACGGAAATCCCCACAATAACGTGGAAACTGCAAATATCCTCCTGCCATTTATTTGTGGCAATAAATATATTTTTTCTGGATGTTTTCACACAAGGCGACAAGGGGTAGCCAACTTGGAAGCACTTTTTGTCAAATTCCACACTACGGTTGAGCCCCCACACTCCAAGCGCGATTTCATCCGCGGTGCACTAAAGGAGACATTTCCAATGAGCCCTCATTTGTATTTGTAGCCCAAGTAGATCAGGGGTTATTCACCAAAAACCGTTCACCTCACCACAGTGTCCCAGTACTTTTGTTCAGCGACCTTCCGACTTGCATATCTCAGCGGGGAATTTAAATTAAAAGAGGTGAATACGGGTTTTCCGTTACATTTTCTTTAAGGGTAATGCATTAAACTGAGTTTAAAATGAAATTAAAGTGTTCTGGGAGCATATTTGGGGACATATTAAGGGTTTACACTATAAAAATAGGCATTTTTTGGCATGGTTTTTCACTATACACAGGTGCTTTTGGAACATAACCCAGCGAAAAGCAGGGGATTACTGTACATTCATTTGTTATTCAAAAGCTATAAGGAATTTTGGATTGTGAAATATATCCAATAGCTGGTGTTCTTCCATGTTGTAACTACATGATTAGCGAAATAGTATTTACACTCTACAGGTCCCAGGCAGGTGTTACTTCATGAGCTTGGGTTGTGAAGCAGAAAAAAGCAAATGCCAAACCAAAACAAAGCCTCGTCTATTCCCAGACTCATCCATTTTCTGGTTTAGGGGCGTCAAGGATGCAGGTTCACACAAAGGAGTGAACGCTGGAGGAAGAATAACTGCATTTGCTGGAAATTACTAGTCTCACCTGTGTTGGTATTTGTGTACCTGTCAGCATGTTTCATGCATGCCCCGGAGAGGGAGAGGGGTCAGGGTCGCCTCTAGGGGGCCTCTTGGGATTTACAGCCCAGCTTGTGCACAGGTTCCATGCCTGACAGCTTCCAGCTGTTAGCCAGCCTCCAGTGAACTAGTGGAGGAGTCTCTCAATCCTGGCTCTCTTTGTGTTTCTTCGCTCCTTCAGTTTTATTCTTCATGATACATTTAATCCTTCAGTGAAACATTGAATGATTTACAGTTACAGAATATAGCAGTTACAGACAACTACTCTCCAACATTCTAACCAGCAGGAGGATACAGAATTAAACCCACAGAGCGAGAATTACTTGCATTTTATAAAGAAGAGTCTGTTCTGAACACCATATCACCTATTCCAGTCTACCAATTATACTGATATAGAGATAGTGCTACTTAGTTTTTTGGGGGGCATTTATGTGTAAACAAAAAGTACTCCAATGCATTTCATTTGCTTATTGCTTCCGATTCATTTTGAAATGGTTTAAAATGCATAAAAACACATTTAAGGAATAACTTGGTTAGAATAAAACATTGGTCCTTGATTTCTTACTGCACTTCAGTTATTCCATGTTAGTTAAATTCCTTCCACAGCACCTGATTTCATTAACTGATGCATGGTAACTGTAAATACTGGGCTTCCTGGAGGAGGGTAATGTCAAGTCACATTGATTTCTAAAGCGCTTCATTTCTAAAGCAATAAAGCAAGTCAGTACAAAATAAATAAATATAAACATAAATAAAAAATAAATGGGCACAATTTAAAGGGGCGGTGGTAGCCTAGTGGGTAGGATACTTGCCTCTGGACCAAGAGGTCATGGGTTTGAATCCTACCTTCAGCACACCACCACTGGGTCCCTGAGCAAGATGCTTAACACCAAGTTGCTCCAGGGAGACTGTCCCCTGTAGTTAAGGAATGAAAGTTGCTTTAGATTAAAGCGCCTGATACATGCTGTGAACACAATAATACTCCAAGGAAAAGTGATGGGTTTTAAGACAGCATTTATACTTTTGAAGTGTGCACATCTCAGTTCTTAAAAGTGATAAACTATTTCACAGTCTAGGGTCAGCAACTGAAACACATGAAATACTTTGATGTTTCAGATAAGAGGTCAAGCTAACCAGTTGGTGTTTTTTTTTTATTTTTTATTTTTTATTTTTATTTCCAGATGACCTAAGACATTTGCACACTGCCATACACCAGGTTTTTAAGTGCAGAATGCCATTTACAGAACTAAAAAGTTTTTTAGTGCAAATTTGTCGTAAAATATTTTGGAAAATATCGTGATGATTAAATTTATCATATATCAACGCCTCCGAATGCTATGGAAGTGCACTGTTATGCTCGTGTTGCTGCTTACTGTAACTGCTCCCTCTCTCAGGGAGAGTATCCAGGACAAAGGAGGAGTAATGATAGAGCTTAATTAAACAGTTCAAGGAGTAAATAATGCAAGGTTCTGCAGGCAATACGTTTGTGCCTCACTTCGCCATGTTCCCTGGCATTGCAGACAAATTACATGTTGCTATTCTACCTCACTAAATTATGCACCACAATTAGAGATTCTCTCTCTCTCTCTCTCTCTCTCTCACTCCCTCACTCTGTCTCGTCTCTGCGTTGAGAGTGCAGAGAATGGCCTGTTTGGAAGGAGAAATATATTGGGGTTTTATGGCCACCCTGGTCCTCCTTAGAGATCTGACACAAATAAACTGCTGTGAATAACAGTTCATAACGATTTGCTCGTATCCCCCAACCAACAGGCGGTTTATATTTTATGATGTAGATTAATCCGTGAATTTATTTAGATGTGTAAATTTAATGACTGCACAGTCATCTTATGTTGGAGAACACCAGGGAGGTATTCACTTACTAATAGGATGGATTGCGTGTTGAGCTGGAGCTGAATATCCTTTGCCCAGTGTGTATGTAGTCTGGGTGTGCGCTTTTGAGAGTGTGTGGGTGTTCCAGCCTGAGATCCAAATCCTGATGCTAGATTTATGGTCTCTGACCTGGTTTTACACTATAATTATTTATGTGACCTAGCTAAGATTCTGCAACGAGTGAAACGTAAATAATGATAAGCTAACAATACTAGGAGCTAAAGGCCACATTACAGGCACACAGATATCTACTTTATTTACATGCACATGTACTCATTATCAAACATGCATATCTGGAGTGACTTACATAAAGTGCAAGCAGCGGGAGCCGGAATGATACAAAGTGCCTTGAGAATATACAGGCATTCATGCCCTTAAAGTCAAGCCCCATATCTAAGCTTCATGAAGTCAATAAATATAATCTGGAGGGACATTTTTGTTGGCAAAGGCACTAAAGGCCATTTAGGGAGTCATGGTTATTTCTTATAAAAAATTATTCAAATCATTTACCAATAGAATAAAGTGAAAATTTGAGTCAAATCGCACAGTTTATCATTCTGTGTGGGGGGGGGGGTGCAG
>JBBPDC010000023.1:4376691-4387205 GCA_037974485.1 Hemigrammopetersius urotaenia
ACCTTGCTCAGGGTACCTCAGCGGTGCCTAGCGGTCTTGGGAATCGAACCCAGACTTTCTGGTTGCAGGGCGAATGCTCTAACCACTAGGCTACCAGTGGCTACCAGTACAGTAATACATTTATTACTGTATTTACCTGTTTATACCAAAGAAAATTGCATCAAATAAAGTACAGTCTGTATGGGCTTACCTTTATATTTTCATTAATGATAATGTATTAAAAAAGTTTAAAATGAAATTAAAGTGCTATTGGAACATAACTCCGGCGAAAAGTGGAGGATTACTGTAATGAACACATATGTTCATGCCTATGAACATATATAGGCATGATTGTGAATAGACAGACCTTCAGGCCATGCCGGGCTTTTGTAGGGAGTGGAAATCCAGTACAGATGTGATTAACAAGGGAGCAAACCAAATCACACAAAATAAGGGGAAGAGGAGCCCAGATCCTTAGACAAGGTTTGCTGGGGCCATGGCAAACTATTTTAAAGTATCCTTAGGTATTTCAGCTTCCTTGCTTGGAGCCATAGGTGGGCGAGATCATAATTTTTTTACAGTTAAACGATGATTTCAATTTTATCACGGTATTTATAGTAATTTGTAAAATCGAGTTTACTCTTTTGTAAGTTACTGAACAGTACAACCAAGCTATTGTTAGTTGAGCACTGTTTCTATAAGGCCACCCCTACTTGGAGCCCTAAAACAGGTGTTTTTCATTTTAACCATACCCACAGTGCACAGGGAAATTAAACAACGAACAGAAACAGACCACTAAGAGACTAGCAGGGCATGGCAGGACTACAAGACAGTGCAATAATTTAGCAGATAAGACATGCAGTGTGGCTGACAGTACAGTACTATGTGAATGAATACACTGTGATTACAGATATCATATTCTAGCAGCAGAGATGTTAAGTGTGAAAAGAAATACAAAGATTGAAGTGGACAATAAATAATTGTACAAAGTGAGAGAAGTCTTCTACACTCAGGGCTAATTACAAAGGCAACTGAGATACAATCGCTGACTTGTACTCATGGTTATGCATGTACCAGCAACCAGGGTTAAATCTTTGATCATTTCCACTGAGGTGTCAGTCCTGGATAAACTGCCTGGAACGGCTTGAGTTTGCCTTCATTAAACATCCAAATTAGTTTATCCAGCATTGTTTCTAAGGAGAGCTCGGAACAAAAATTGCCAGCTTTGCTTTAAATCCGGAGGGGATGTGTGCTGTTTACCTTGAATTCTGAGCAGTTAAGCTTGTTTTCCCCTTGTCTGCCTCCCTGTGTGTCTATGGGGTCCTGCAGAAAGGAGGGTGGAGGGTTGACTCATAATCTGACTCTGATGGTTCAGTATGCCTGACAGCACTGTGAGCTCTGCAAGGCTCCTTTCTCAGCCCCTGCCTGCATTCCTCTGGCATCCTGGTTGATACATTCTGCAAATGCATGAATAAACACATGGAATGGTTGTTTGTTCCGTTGTAACTCCATAGCACCTATTTCTGCATCTCAACATCCTGTGTACACAAACACTTGAGATTTTTAAACAATTGTTCTTTCTTTCTGCACCTTTTACGGCTGTAGTATTTAGTCTTTGTGGGTGTCTATCCCTCTGTAGAAAAGAACTTGACATCCTAGTATCAAAGGTAGCCTTTCTGTGGACTCTTGGGATAAATCATCTCCTCCTGTGTGACTGAGGTACGGATCTTGTGGCTGCCATTTAAGTAAGTGTTACCTACATATCCAAGCAAAGCACTGAGAATAACAAATGGAAAAAAAGGGTTGAGCCCAATCACCACCTCACACACTTAGAGCCAGAGTAGCTTCTGGCTACATTGCTTAGTTTCTGTGATAAAAGAAAGTCGACACGAGAGCAGGAGGGAAAAATGGAGAGCTATCCATCAACAGCACAATCAGAGTCTGGGATCCTCCATTAAGATTAGAACTGTTTAGAAAGATAGATGGCCATTGTCACTGCTCAGCCTCATCCCAAAAGGCTTAAATGAAATCTAAAGATTCTCAGCAGTGCCCCAAATTAGGGCCTGTCTATGATGGCTTTGCTGAACTGATTAAGGTGGCAGGTGAGGAGAAAATTTAGTGAATGGGGAGGCGCTTTCATGAAGAGGGAGAAATTTGCAATCCATAAGCTTGATCCCATTGGCTCTGTATGGAGGCAGCTCATTCACTGTGCATTATGACTGTCCTAATGTGAATTTATTTTCTTCTTTATTACTGGACTATAACAAATCACAATCCTTGGTGTAATATAGCGATGTAAAATTGGTGGAAAGTTTGTTTAATAATCTTTTCCCAAAATACATTGTTTGTAGTAGCACCTTGTGGCAGGGCATGGAAGAAACAGTCTGAAGATACGCAATTTGCATATTAATGGACGTTTTTGGTGGTGCCCATGTGACATTAAGTGCTTGCTGTAAAAAGGTGCTCCTTTTCATTTTGTGCTAATGCTTTCATCAGGAAGTAATGAAAGCTTTGTCTTTTCATCTGCCTTTAATTCACTGGAGTACAAAGAGGCCATGCTGGCACCAGAGAACCACAGCCAGGCAGTCATCCACACCACAGCCTCTTTCCACCACCCCATGGCTGACAGTCATGTCAGAAAAAAGCTGCCAGATGGAGCTACTGGATACTATTGTATTTGCTTTTTATTTGAAGTTTAACATTTGAGATCCTTAAGTATCTCACACTTAAGACAAAACCTCTATAAAATTAATAAATGATCATTTTAATGTCCTTAAATAGACATTTAAAACCATTGTTTATTGTTAAAGCTGTCGAGCAGTTAAAATTGTTTTTGGTTTTAGCTAGCTTTGTTTTCATTATTGGAGCATTAAATAACAGTTTGATTAACTGTTAAGTAGCAGTTTGGTCATTCTCAGACATTAGGAAAAATGCAAACTGAGAAGGGCTGCCACTAATGTCTATTTTTCTATTAATTCACCTATATGTTTTACTGATTAGTCAATTAATCTAAACAATTAATTTCCCTCCAAAAATGATTTATGGCTTCAATAATGAGTGTATTTAGCAGCAACAAGGACAACGTGTTTTTGAAAAGTTCTCCAAACTAATGGTCATTTTAACATGTGCAGCACATGCAGAAACTACACGACGGATATTGAAAAAGAAAAAAAACCATTATAATTATAATGAATGGAAGTATTTTAAAAATCCAAATCATCATCCATATAAATTCTCAGCATTGATACATTTTCAGTATTGGCATCACTGATTATGTCAACCAATTGCAGCAACCTAAAACTAAGACAAGAAAAGCCAAAGGAAAACAAAGCTCTTCTGGTTTATTTTGAGAAGCTGACCTTCGGTGAAATGCTTGTCAGTTTCTTTCACTGGCAAAACTTTTTTTTGTGCAGCGACATGCTGAGACTGGAGAAATATCTGCAAGAGCCACGCTGAGAGTCTGATACTAGTTTGGACGCTCTGTTACTCAAAGGTGCAGATGCTGGCAGGAGGCCCTTGCTAAGTACACCACACATTCAACTGGCCCTCCTCAAGCCAACAGTCAGTTTGGTCAATAGCTGCTTTTAATTCCGCTTTTAGCTGCTTTTAGCTGCTTTGGCATGCAGGACCAGTGAGGCAGACCTGATGATTAGTGAACCTTGGGGAACTGTTACCATCATCCACGTTAACCATGTGTAAGCTAAATATGCCACGGACAGCTTTAGGCCCACCATTGATCAAAATCAAGCAAGGAGACATACTAGACTCATAAATCAAATTCTATATTGGAGTGCTCTTGATTCCCCTTGGCGTTGCTTGCATATCCACCTTTTCTACATAACTGTGTTCCTTCGCAGGAAGCCATGGTCTATTAAGGAGTGAAAAGTAATGTCTGGGCTGGCAGAAACACAAGCCCTTGTCATGAGAGAACAGCCAATTTGTAGGCTCTGTAAGGTCCAGGGCTTAAGGCTGAGCACTCAATAGACAACTCCATGGCAGACAGTACCTGTAAACGCTGCATGTCAAAAATGGTGGACTGGTTTTATTTTAAATGAGAACCAATGCCATTCTGACGGACACAATTTATGTCACCACCGTGTCAGAGTGCTTCAAATAACTGGTGTCCTTTTAGCTTGAGGCCTGTCCCTCTATGCAATGGCCTAATTACTCATTAGCCACTCTGTCTCCCATTTACAGGCCCAACTCATCTTAGAGGGGTCTGTCATTAATCTTCAGCATTCTCTGCAGCTGTTACCTTTATTTGAATGATAAATTGACAAAAAGCTGTAACATCATCTCAGCTATATCCTGGTGTCTTTATTTTCTTTGTGTCCATTTTTAATTTCCTGCCCACTGTAAGCAGTGATTAATGCTTTCACCATTCTCTGGTTTATTTTTCAGTATATATTTGGTAATTTCCATTTGTTCCTCTTTAAGGGCTGTGCCTTTATTGTAATGTCTGGGCTTTATTTAAAACTATGCTTATACATTATTTAATGATTGCCAGCTTGAGAGACTTTTGTTTGACAGATTTCCATTAGATAGTTTGTCAGTTTCTAAAACTAAATGCTGTCTTCATACTGGAGAGAGGTTAGCAGCGTAGCTATGGTTAGACATTTTTTGCCAGTTCTTCGTCAAATTTTTGTTCATTAGTAAATTATAGACATTACATAGGAGGATTATTTACGTAGGAGGTTTCAATCCCTGCAAAAAGATTCTTTGCTTTCTTTTGCCTTAAATCTAATTCCTGATTAATTCATGTTTTTGGATCAGACAAGATCCAAATGTCCTTTTTCTCAAGATTGGACATGCCTACTTTGATCAATTGGACTGTTGCAGCCAGCATTACTTTAATTATGACCCATAACACTACTGGTTAACTCAATGCCAGATCAGAGAGTTGTATCTGCTTTCTTATCCTGAATTCAAGATAAGTGTGTGTTGCACTGTCCCTTTGACCTTCTTCCCACTGGTTGCTTCAGTTGATCCTCTGCTAATGCTAAGCGCTATATATACACACATGTCAAAATGACTAAACATACTCACCTACCAGCTACATTACAGCAGAAAAAAAACACACTTCAGGAAAGTATAAAATGCAATTTAAAGAACATTTATTGTGCAAAACTTACTTTTAAAAATGACAAAACTTTTCAAGTAACTTTTAAAATGTGTAACTGTCATACAGTTTGGGTATTTCAGTTAGGCTAAAGTGTTTGCGGCTAGGTACCTCATAATGTGGATCGAGTGTCTTAAAGCTGAAAGCTGCTTTTTTCCCCTGTAAGAAACGGCACCATGTCCTTACACAGGAACACAGTCATGGCATTTGTAATATCAATCCACCGGCAATTATTTTTGTCATATGGAGGGTTTAAAAATGCTTGTACAATATCAGTCTGCTGGTGCTTTTCACTTGACTTACTGGATGTTTGTGGAGGACACAGTTTTGTTTTCTTCATATGACAAAACGTTTTAGACCACGTGCACACAGATGATTGTTTAGGGTAAATATACCAATTAAGCTCATTCAAATCTTTGGTTGAACAGTAAAAGGCTTTGTTTTCACAGGGAAATGAGAAGTACAATGATACCTTAATGTCTCATTTAATAGTTTGCAACTTCATTGTTAAGAAAATGTAATTAATTAAAAAGATACACAGCTTTAAATGCAAAAAGTCTGGGCTGTGCTTAATGGGTACACGTTGTTCCAATTTTTTATTGTTTTTATTTAATAAAAGAATTTTAAAAATCAACAAAGTATTGTATTGTAAAAGTCTAAAAAATGTAAGCGCAAATAAACGGCATTATACACAATCTCTCTTAGATTGTTTGAATGTTACAATGTTTAAATGTTTTTTTAAATGTTACTGTTATTTTGTATTTGATGAAAGTCACAACTGTCAAAAGTATTAACATTAGGGCTGTAACGATATGTGATATGAAACCGAAATCGAGTTATCCTTCCAATGTTACCATATCTGTTATTATTAGGAGGTACACCTCCTAATAAAACCTTTTTTACATCGTGATTGGCCTGCAAATCTTTCTGACCTTCCTAGCCGGAGTTAGTCCAAAATCCACAAGGACTGCCTGTGAAAATAATGTATTGCTCTTTTTTTTTAAAAAAAAAACTTTAACTGACAGTGGTTGTTTCAAAACTGTTTATGAACTATAAATACATAAAGTCTTTGTAAGTCAGCTTAAAGGGAGCACCCTGAGCTTAATGGGGACCAATGGTTTTGGACTAATAATATAGTGGATTTAATTTTAAGATCAGTATTTTGTTATATAAATGTTCTTAATCATATATAAAATCATAAATTACTTGCAGAGAGTATATGATTACTGAATATATGTTTATACTTAATCTTTTGTTTAATGAAGTCACACAGATGCGTTCCGTTTTTTTAAATCTTTAAAAAATACTACAATCTACAATATTAATTCTCAACAATCTGAAAATAAATGATCTACTGAACAGTAAAACACAAGATATCATCACTTGTGATTTGCTACGTCAGCATAGTGCACAATCTTATATGACTAGCATGCTAACCACATATCATAGCAGTTTCTAAAAGCCTGTAAAACTGTCTTTTGAAATAACTGTACTGTGATCTCTAGTTCCATCTAGTTCTCCTAGTTCCAACTTGTGCAGTGTGGTGAAACATTAATCTATTAAATTTGTAAAAAAAAATAGTGATACTTAGCCCAGATATAGTTTGTAAAAAAAAATATTTTTTGAGGGGTCTCACCAAGGCAAAAGTTTTTATGCAGCTTTCAAAATGGTTGCCAGGATGAGAGAATATTGGCAGGAAGTTGTCAGCATATGCAGCAGCATGATTGACTTTAAAAATATAGGGGATGTTTAATACTAACAACATTTATTCATTTAGTATCAAGCAGGAAAATTCCTTGTTTTATCTTTACAGTTTGTGTTCAGAGTTACTGGGTATAATGGGTAACTGGGTATAAGCATAATGGGTACTTGAGGGGCGTTTACCCTACATATTGACCATCTTGATTTGTAGTTCTGCATTGAAAGCATAGTAGTTCTACATTGAAAACAAAGTTTTATTCTTTGGATGGGGCCTTACTGTGGCCCATCATACTTCCCATACTTCTGCTCAACATCTGACTCCTTAAAACCAAACCAGGTTCATATGACCAGTGTCACACTGGTCTTCTTTACAAGCACCTCCTTCCTCCTGAACAGAGTGCATTATTTGTTTGAAAGATAAAGGTAGGGGGAAGAGGGTGCGAGATTCTTGGGGTTGTTAGAGACTATGTGGCAGATGCCAATCCATTTGAATGGATTAAAATCTTTGATCCTACACAACTTATGTACGCATGCAGTGAAGACTGAAAACTGGTGCACGTTTGTCGTACCACATATGCCAATTCTTGCATGCATACCGCTTATGTCCCTGGATATTACCCCTATATAGACTGTGCTGTAATTCTTACACATGCGTTTTCTTTGGTATAATCAGGCTAAACACAGTAATAATTTAAAAAATGAATTTCTCAGGTTGGCACTCGCCTCTGAGTACAGCCGACTGTGACATCCAGACCTTGGGCTGGTTGTTTATGTTTGGGCATGGCACTGAGCAGCTGAGGCTCATTCTGTTTCTGAACCCGAAGACGAGAGGGCATTGTGGACGAGGCCCACACATCACAATAGCAAAAAAAAAAATATATATATATATTTCTGTGATAGTGCAGGGGGTTTCCGCAAACAATTACTAGTTCAGTTCTCAGAAAAAATCAGCGAGAGGCTGAAGCCATGACTGATGATCTGCATATAAGCAGGGGCTTAATGTATATGCAAGTTTGTACAGATGAAATGTTTTGTTTGGGCGATTTCGCTGGACACCATTGCTGTTACTTGGTGTTAATTGCACACCTAGTGCATAAAGATAAAAGGTTTGAAGGGCATGGGCGCTACTTGTGTATGTATAGCTGTATCCATTATCAGTGGTCTGTAAAGGTGTATTATAATAGTTGAATGAGTTTGGAAATAACTGATTTTATCCTCCCTGGTTGGCTAGACACTGTCCTTTTTGCTCAATTGCCATTCCAAACAGATTTAGGAATCCTTTGTGTTCTAATATCTTCTGCCATAACATTCAATGAAACAAGACCAAGCTTGCAGGCTCCATTTGACCTTGAATATTCTGAATATTTATTTAAATGAATTGTATTGAGTCTTTAAAAATTAAAATATGACTGGTCCTGTTATTTGACATTTTTAATCACTGTTCAAAATAGAAATAAGGAATCTCAAATCATGCTTTTTTTAACAAATACTTCTAGTTGGCAAATGTACTACTAATTTTGCATGATGAAAACAAAAGATGCATGAAAGTAGTTCTGCAAATTAAGACTGCAATTTGTTGAATCATTTAATCAATAACATTATAATTGCATTTGTTTCTGTGAAAAATACCTTAAGAGAACCCAGCAAGAAACCTGAACCTTCTTCTTTCCAAATATTACTACAGGATGACTGGATAAGACATTCTGTTTTATAACATGTAGTTCAATCTACCATGGATATGTATTGTGGCCTTGTGACCAAGACTGCTAGTGACACCTTTGAGGTACCCTTGAGCAAGGTACCGTCCCCACACTCTACTCCCTGGGTGCTGTGTTCCTGGCTGCCTGCTGCTTCACTAGATGAATGAGTTAAATGCAGAGGACGAATTTGGTGCTGTTCACACTGTGTGCTGTAGTGTGTTCATGTATGACAGAATGATCACTTTAAACTTTATACTTCACACTTTCTCAAATGTATCTATCTTGTGGGAATACAGAACAATTGGGTGTAACGTAGGTGTTATAGCAATTGTTGCATTCCATTCTTGAAAGCCCTCCAGACTTCAAAGGTAGAATGGTGTTTGCTTTATGTTTTTCTCTGTTTAACACCATTTTTAATTATGTGTTTATTATGTGTTTATTTTTTCATCCATTTGTGATGTACAGTAGATATTGTTCTCTGGCAAATCTCTTTATATTTCCTACAACTCTTACCTAGCATAGATAATAATGGAAAGATATTTAAGGTATCTTTATTATCAGTCTTAGCTTGTCTTAATCAAGCAACAGTAAAGTATACGCGTCTTTTCTACTGCCATTATTTTGAAATACTCACTGCATCCATGAAGTGGGATGTTCTCTTGCTCCCACTTAGGTCCATGTCATGAAGTAGCTGTTGGGAGAATCTGGGCGATGGAGAGAAAGAGGGAGATGGCTGAGGTTGACGTCCCTTCTGATTCTGCCCCTGACCTGTCTCTTGAGCATGCAGAGATAGTCCTCATTTTGTAGGCATGATGGTTTAGAGCTAGATCAGAGTGTGCAGCTGGCACATGCAAATTTCGCAAGATACTGACACTCCTGCCACACAGCATGGGAACACAGCTGCAGTAATATCTACTCAGCACCTTCTCCAGATGCTGCAAAGTTAAGTCAATGACGTGCCATTGTTCTTAGCACCTTCTGTAATTTAGAAAGACACTTCATAGTTCCTTGATTCCAATTAGTTACTCTTACTGAGGCAGTTTTAGAGCTCAACAGCGGTTGATTAATATATGACATAGCAATTGTTTCAGCCTTTCCCCCTGCTGTATCGCCCATCAGTCCAGATAGTCGTCATCATTCAATCACTTAAAGTCTGATATGTATAGCTATTGATTTAAGGTGGACATTAACTTGGAGAGGAAGAAAAAAAACGACATTAGGCGATAAGTAATAATCATACTTCCATTACTTAAAAAAATTAAGTACTCAAGCATGATTATTAATTTCCTCTCATAGGCCCGAGGTAGATCAGTTTTCATAAACAACAGCTGTAAATCACATTTTAAAAACACAAGCCCTGGTCAAAACAGGAAACTTTGTTTATTTGGTCTTTCTTTGTCAGCTAGGACTCAGATTCATGTTTGTCTACAGTCTTTCTAATTCTAAGTTCAATTGACATTTCCACCCTCTTTGATGAGAGTTGCTCGATTTGTAGCTGGTTGGTGAAAGCTTCCAGGCCCGCAAGCTTATTTCAGACTGCCTGTTTTAAGATTTACTCTTTGAGTGAGAAGAGAAGAGACAGTGTGTGAGTGTGAGAGTGTGTGTGTGTCTGTGATCTCCCAACCCTCCTGGAATCATTGAAGGGATAAGGCCAATCTTAAAATGCCATGACTGCTTCAAGAGGAAATTAAATTTGACTCAGAAAGGAAAACTCTGACATGACCAATTAATAATTAACGTAGTTTTTGCTTTAATGAGCTGTTCAATTACCAAGCCATCCCTTGAGAAGATATTTTATGAAGTTACTGCATGGTCATGGTCTTGCCATGACTGGGCTGTGTCATCATTCTGGGGGCTCTGCCATGAGTGAAGTGTTGAAGTCTCCATTAACCTTACCCCTGCTGCAGGCAGTGATGGAGTGTTGAAAATCAGCACCCCACCACAACCACCACGCACACACACACACACACACACACACACACACACACACACACACACACACACACACAAACACC
>JBBPDC010000023.1:4409633-4421487 GCA_037974485.1 Hemigrammopetersius urotaenia
TGGTCCCTCTGTGATTCCGTATTACTTCAATCACATCTTCTCCGTCGTACTGTGTATTCTCCGAAAGACATCATGTACAGAACCATGACCCATGTACCGTGACGGTTCGGTACAAATACATGTATCGTTACAGCCCTACTTATGACCTAAATAAGAAAGTCTGTTATTCATCAACCTTCAACACAAGATGTCTATGTCTTGGAATGAGGAGAAACCTAAATGGAAAGCTGTATATTTTGGCTAAAATGTCTTAACAAAGAACATTAGATACTAAACATTTGGCAGGACAAAATCTGTTAAAACAGACTGGCAGTATGAGAGAACTTTTTACCCGACATAAAACCGGAACATCACTAGGTACAATCTCGTAACTGTAGCATAAACAGTTTGGTGCATGTGGGTCAAATAATGCAAAAAACAGTATGTTTTTGATTATTGACTCTTTATTGACAGGCAGGACTTAATACAGTCATCGCACCCATCATATTCATTTTTCACACAGTCTCCAGCACTGTTGTCACACAGGCAGAATGTTGGATTCATCAATGGGTTTGGTCAGTTAAACAGTCAAAATAAATCTCGATAATACAGGAACAATCATTAGTTGCAGCCCTAACATATTTTGCGTTTGTTAACTCATAAAACTTTTGCTGTCTTCTTTTTTGAGTGTTATGTTTACATTTGTGTCATAGCTTCCATAGCCTAAATTCATTTCTTTTTCATTTCCTTGTTACTCTGTTTGCCTGGTTTGTTTTTCTTTGTTTTTCTGTAGTGCGGTTGTATTCAGCATTCCGACACATACGTTTATTCTGAGTCATACTGTACATTCTTCTTGAACCACATCTCAGACAGACCAAAAAAACTATGTTAAGCAAAAATATAAAACAAACATCTGTTAATGGTTGGTTTGAATTCCTGCATGTGTTTCTGTGAAAGTGATCCATGAAATGTACATTTACATTTACATTTACAGCATTTAGCTGACACTCTTATCCAGAACGATGTACATCAATGCTTAGAAGTCCACAACTGTTTCTTACCTGAAAACAGCTTAAATCTGAGTCAACTATTTAACCAAGATACTGCAGTCAGAGCATCTATACAGCAACTGTCACATAATAATTAGCCAACACCTAACCCAAATGTAAATAATAATGGTCAAAAAATAATTCACATACATTTTTAACCTCATCAAAGTTCAGAAACATGATTTCGGTATATCAAAGGGAATATAGAGACATCAGTACGTATTTTGTTTTAATTTGTTTTATTTGTATTCTATATTTAGCTTTTTCAGCACTTAATGAAAATCTTTACACAACTCATGTATTGCGCAGCACAATGTGGAGTAATTATATGTCTGTTGGCATAAATTGTCAAATACACTGCACGAAATGAAACAGAACATCGTTCCTCCAGAGCAAAATACAAAACACTCAAAGACTCATGCTTTTCCTTCTGATGGTGTGTATTCATGGCTGTCTTACAAGTGACTTCTAGTAGCTCCTCTTGTGTATAAACTTGTGTCTAACTGTTACAGGGTCATGAGTGAGTAAATTACTTCCACAGCCACATTGTGTTTTGCAAGTTTGAAGTAAAACACTACATGCTCTATAGTTAAGTATAATTAATGCTTATAATAATAATACTGATAACAGTAATAGAGGACAATATATATCTACAATTTAGTATTTCTTTGGAATTACAATAAATATTTCAAGATCAGATCTGGTTAGGGTGGACTTTGCCTTTCTCTGTTGAATTAGACTAAAGTCTCTTTTTTACATCGCAAAGCCTACACGGAAACCTTTACTCAGTGCTCTACACTGTCAGAATAACTCCTTACATACCAGCCTCCAGTGGATTGCACTGTCGAAGCAAATCCGTACCTCCACCTAGATGAGTGCAAATGAGAATATAAAAACCTGCCGCTCAACCCCATTAGCACAAAAAAAAATTCTGTGGAGTTCAAACTCCAGCATGCCACTGGGACTTGATTACAACTGAAACCCTCACTTCAACTCTATGTGTGAAAAATAGTTAGCATAGGGGCTGATCAAGTCTGCATGCATCATGGAAGTGCCCCCTTATCAACTGGCCATTGATCAACTGAAGTATATGTAATTACAATATGAGTCAAAATTCAAGCGCTGTACATTGAGATTGTTTCCTCGTGAGGCCTGATCAGTCAATAGTTATCTCCAAATGAAGTGGTGTTTTTATTGACCTTGATGAACAAACTGCACAGCTGACCCTGGTGCCATTATTTTCTCTTGTGTCAAATCTAGATGTTTCTCTTTCTCCCTCTACAACTGTGAATGTGTCCAGTCTGTGTTAGATCTGCCTCTTATGTGGGATCCCACTGGCCCAGTCAGAGCCTACAGCACAATGCTTTGTTCTACACAAATAGGAAATAAAGAGAAAGTAGGCCAGTTTGACATGCTGTCAAGATGCAGTTAATAGCCTGGCTAAATTTCGTTTCTGTCAGCTGAGGTCTGGAATGCTGTAGTCGACCGCCTCGATGGTCATTTTGCTGAGATCTGTCGCATCTTTGAAGAGCTAGAGAAGATACACTGTGCAAATCAGTGTCCTTAAAGTGAAGATCTTGCATGTGCATGTGTGCCTAGGCCCACACTCTAACGGTTCTTAATGAAGTATTGTTACAGAGAAGCATTTCATTGCTAATGGCTCAATTATCCAACAGTAACAGAGAAAAAAATTTATTTATAATTTAGTATAGTATAGTAGTATTTTTAAGAAATTTATGTCACTTCTCTTACAATAATTGTGTGTAGTTTACATCCATAAAGGTTATTTATATCCTGATCTTTATTTTCTCTTCACAGGTAGACAGGGGAAAACATGTTTTACACAGGCTAAGCAAGGAGAGGCATGTGGTTCTGCTGTGATTTAGATCCCAGAAGACATTAATCATATTTAATAAAGTGTACTTGCAATGATTACTGCAGTGATTTATTCATGCCTCTCTTAGATCAGACTAAGAAAGTATCGTCCCTGTATGTCTTTGTAAAATATCTTGATTATTCTCTTAGACTTATGTTAATCAGCCAGTGATCAGTGCTTGAATTTGTATTCGAAATCAGCTTGGGGTCAGTAATTCAAGCATCCTCTCTCTCTCTATGCACTGAAAGGAGCAGCTCGTTTTTTCTCTCTCTTTTTCTTAAGTCTTTAATCTTGCCAATGACTGAAGTGAAAAGGCCGAAAGCGAGGCTGACCGGGAAAAAAAAAGGATCTTGTTTGGAGTGGCTCCTCTCCAGGAGCCGCTCATTAGCGGTGTCCTCACCTCTGTCCTGCCTGGCTAGAGCCTCTCCTGCCTGGGTAATGACTACACTTGCGAGCAGCAGGACCTGAACTGGACCTCTGGCCTGGAATAAGGGCCTTGGCACTCTAACAGCCTCCTATTCCCAGAGGAAAGGGCTGAATTAAGGTGGTCTTAACGGACGCTGGATTTAATGAACGATCCGTGTGCAACCATAAATAACCTTTGAGTAGACACAAACAAATCACTCAATGACTCACTAATAAGGGAGAAATCTTTGTACCTCAGCAATGTGGTTGAATGCATGGTATGCAAAGAGGAAATTAATGCTCAGTCTGTATCTGTAGTCTCCCATCTCCAGATCAAACATTGTGTTAATCATTTGTCCTAGCCATGTGTGGATGGACTAAAAGTTTCTCTACTAAATAGGAGCAGACTGCCAGTTTCCCAGTGATTGTAATTTGGTTAAGCTAATACCAATTTAATAGCCAGATTTCTTCATTTTTACTATCTGCTGGAACATTAATCATTGCATAATGAGTGTATTGTGGGTTCTTTTGGTGTCGGCAGACATAGAGAGCACTTGTCTGATTCTCGCACATTGGCCATACTCCCACAGCTAAACCTTATTAAAAGATTCCTTTTCTAGGTTTACCAAAGGAACTTCCAGGATGATTTGAGATTCTGTGAAAATAATTGTGGCAAATGTGGTAAATTTGTTTGACCAAAAAGGAAAAGAACAAATGCATATACATATGATGTTGCTGTGAGAATATGAGAACATGACTAAAAGTCCATTGTTGTTTAACTGTTAAATATGTTACATTTTACCTTGCATTAGTTTGTTCCCCACTGCCCCCATAGTGTAGATTCAAGGGTGAATTTATAGGCCATATTGTGTGAGGTTTCTTTCTTAGTGTTAGAAGCAGGCCTGCTATTTGTCATGCTCAATTGGATAAACAAGCTACATTCTATTAATTCAATTTTAATAAGCCTAATGTAGTTTAAATAACACTGAAACAGCAACTTGAATTTGATTTGGCTACCTTACTGTCTGTGTTGTGTGTTTTTGGGTGTACTCCTCTGTATTTTCTGACAATTAACAGCCTTTTATGGAATGTTTGCATTGTTCACCAGATTTTTGTATGCGCAAGGCAATCATAGTAAGGTTCTGTCAAGTTCAGCTTAAATGAATGCCCATTTGTCAAGAAATAGGTAAAGGTTTGTATGACCCATATGTGTTGCTGCTGTTTGTGCTGGTGATATCCCGGAAAATGTCAATTTGCTGCATGTTGACATGTCAGAAAAAATGAACCGTTTAGTAACCACATCAATATAGTTTCTTTCAGATGAACCATTATTC
This sequence comes from Hemigrammopetersius urotaenia, assembly GCA_037974485.1. NCBI lineage: Eukaryota > Metazoa > Chordata > Actinopteri > Characiformes > Alestidae > Hemigrammopetersius > Hemigrammopetersius urotaenia. The sequence goes on from JBBPDC010000023.1 coordinate 4,414,277, forward strand.
ATAGTTTCTCTGCAGACCATGTCTGGTTGCCGTCTAATGCAATACTAAAGTAGTGGACTGGAGTGTCATGCATTTTGCATCAGGCCATTGCTAATGCATTTGATGTGAGTTATTTATAAACAAAAATGTTTAATATTTTAAGATTTAACTTACCCACTGAACGTGACAAGCATTAGCCATTTATCAGTACAAGCAAATAGATTCAGCGTATGGGTTGTTGAGTGTTGTTCGGTGTTATCCCTAGATGTAAATAGTGCACTTGGCAGAATGTAAATGAACAAGTAAATAAACATTACTTCATGGTAATAATGTGCTACAGACATACATTCTTGTCTGCTGAGAAAGACAGCAGCACACCAGTTATGTGGGACTTCAAATTCACTTTTAACAGTGAGGTTAAGGGGTTTCACTGGCCATTTGCATGACTTTTGGTCATTAGCTCATGACCTATGTTCTCGTATGTAATACCAACTGTTGTACAAAAAGGAACTTTTTCAGCAGTTCATGTCTTCCATTGATTAAGGTATGGACAATGAACCGTTTGTTTCCATTCATGGTTTCAATTTAGCATCTAATTACAGTAACATTTTACCATTATAATGAGGGATAAGATAAGCCGGTAGCGATGTCTTAGATGTGGGTAACCAGTTCACCATTTAAAAATCACCATGGAAATATTTTAAACTGCATTTCAAATCTATTTAAATCAGGGAATTAGCTGCAACAGAAAGACATCTACCCCAATAACTTTAATGTAGAGGTCCTTGCGAAGTTTCTTATATCTCTCAAATGTTTTGTATCAACAGTCCATTCCCCTAACTAAATAGGTTTTTTTTTTTTTTACTAGTGATGTCTATAATATTTATGCCAAATTAGCAGAGAAAATATATAAAGAATGAATTATTCTCACTACAGTACTCTACACGCATCTGTCACTTAAGTCTATTCACATCAACTGACAACTCTCACACGGCAATTTACAGTACATAGATATTCTACTTATCACATTTGCACACAGTACAGATTTAGCTTTTTCAAAATTTTCTTTCAGTTAACTTATTTGTAAACTGCACAGCCTTGTAGACATTTTGTACTCACGTATAATGTGATTAATAAAGAATCTTGAATCTTAAATCAAGCCTCTAAAATGGCTTGTGTACCAGGGGGTGCAAAGCTATAATCATCCCTTTTATCATAGAACCGTTATATTTCTGCTTTTTAATGGATCGAGGAAAGTTTCAGTTCAGTCTCTTTCAGCATTTTCTCCTCATAAATAGCCTATGCGCAGTCATTTCCCATGTGTGAGAGTATTGCTCTATTCAGTCTTTTTATAGCTGCAATGAGATTATTAACAAGTATTTTATAAACCATAAGCCTTGTAGACTTCGGCTCAGTTTTTAGGTAAATACAGAGAAACCTTTTCTCTCTTGCATCATTAATTATCTTTGTAACGTTTTGAGATGAGCCTTAGCAAGGCAAAGCCGAGCTATTTTACTCCTCACAATGATTAATCTGAAAGCAGAGAAATCTCCATGAAAATGATAGGTCCCTCTATTTCCCCCTTCACTGCCACTCAATGGAATCTCAGGAACAGATTTCATATCAATGTATGCAAATAGATTAATCTGGTTTCACTGGAGCAGACAGGAGCAATGAAAGGAACGAGTTTTGTAAAGCGTGTTGGCATATCTTACTATTAAAGTAACCCATGGAAACATTGATTGAACGTCTAGGAATAAAAAGATTTGGTATACTGGCCCGGGTCTAATAAATAGGAGTAGGCTTTTTATTTTGTGAAAGAAAGAATTAAAAATCCCACATATTGTGTCCAGAAGGTACTGACAGAAAGCAAACTACAAAAAAATTATATTCCTGATTCAAATATTAAAATACAATGATTTTGAATATTACAACAAATCAGAAGAGAAATCAGAAAGCTATCTTGAAAGGAAAAAAGAGAAATCAATTGTTAAGGACATTAAGGACATGGGAATCGAGCAGTCACGCAAAGAAATAAAGTAATTCCAAGAATTTTAATTATATCAACACACCAGTGGCAGTTTCTACAAGACTACAGGTGAAACAATTTTCACCAAGATATATAATACAAAAAAACTTCAACTATCACCTTTTTATTTGTGTGAAACCAAAAATGCTCATAAAAATGTTTCCTAATCTCCTAATTTCAGGTCCTCAATAGCGTTACACTTGTATAAGGCTCTAGTCAAAAACGTGAAACAAGGCCACCCCCAACCGCAGTGAAACAGAGAATTTCAGTGAAATATGTTTCACTAGCGTCCCCATTCATTTCTGTGTAAATCTTCTCAGTCACCCATGAATCAAGTGACTGCCTACTGTGATAGTTCTCCATTTCAAAATGACTGACATAACACTGTGGCCTTTGTTCTCAATTTGTTCTCACACAACACAGTCAATCTAAAGAGCTTGTGGTTTCTCTAATCACTAAACACAAGACAGGTGGACTTGTTGTTAGGCACCTCTTAGCCCAGCCCTCGCTGTTGTCTCACTAATAGGCCTCTCTGGGCTGCATAAGTGGCAAATGGTCACATACATAAGCCCTGACTCCATGCCCAGAGCCATATGCCACCTAGAACTCAGGTGACAAGCTTCATTGGGGGCATGACCAAGCAGACACAGATGTGACAGTACACCACCTCCACCCCCCCACCATGGTGGGCAACCCCCGAACCCCCCTCGAAGCCGAATGCGGGCCTACCACGGTAACCGAGTCCGTCCACTAACCTCGACATCAGTGACAGATGCCCCTGCGGTTGAGGAGCTGGATGATCCAGCCGACTCCTGTGAAATTCGTTTATTAGATCTTGACTGAGAATTTCACTAGCACAGCACCTCTCCTCGGGTCCATAACCCTCCCAATCCACCAGATACTGGAGTTCAAAAGTCAGTTAAGCTGGGGCTCCCTCAACCTCAGTTGTCGCGGGGTGTTTGGCCATCACCTCCCCTCCATCCAACGGACATGCTACTGCTGGTTTGAGAAGGGAGACATGAAACACAGGGTGAATTCTCATGTCAGATGGTAATTTTAGTTTAAATGGTTCATTTGTTTAATGATCTCAAAAGTCCCGAGATACCTAGGTGACAACTTATGAGAAGGTAAATGTAAATTGAGGTCTCGTGAAGAAAGCCAGGCTGGCGTCTCCCTCCACTGCTGATCTGCAAAACGTTTAAACCTTCCAACCGCTCTACTGATGGAAGTATGTGCTCCTTCCCACACCAGCTCTGCCTGGCGATACAAATTATCGATCTCAGGTATATCAGTAAATTCACCATCCCAAGAGCAGAGCAGAGGAGTATTATGAGCCCACTCAATTACTCTAGTTCTTAATGTTTTTCCTTCAGGACAGTTAGCTGGGATCACCCTTCTTGCATTTACCTGCTCTGGATTTCCCTGATACTAGATGACCATTGATAACATGAACTGGTATAGAATCTGACTAACTTCCTCACTGGGAGCCCAATTGACTTCACCATGGCTCTGGAAGTTGCCAGCCGATCCCAAATATATAAGTGCAGAAACAAAAACAAAATGAGGATTAAACAGTTTGACAGTGACATTAAACTGTGTATTACATGACAAATTGAGCCTTAAACTGTTTTCCACCTTAAACGGTATATTCGGAAAAGTGTCCAGCTCCCCCACAGTCCAAGCACAGCCCCTCTAAACTCCTTCTCCTTCGTTCCTGTGGAGTCAAAGTGCTTTTTTTTCCCAGTTACACCGGTTCTGCCTTGGGTGTACTGGTGTCCTGGACAGGTACTGTAGAAGCTGCAGACTTGAGACCTGGCTTGTAGCTTCAGGAGGTTGAGACGGACCCCTTAACTCTTGTGTTGGACCAACCAAATTGCTAAATGAATCACCTGATCTATCACAATAGGCTGTCTTACGTTGGATTTCAGGATGAAGGCCTTTCCCAAACATGGCCACCAAGGCTCATTCCAGCAGTGCCCTCTGCTGTCCAGAAAGCAGTAGCCTAGTCGAGAGCCTTCCCTGTCAACCTTTGGCGCCTCTGTAATGTCTGAGTACTCAGCAAAATACAAATCACAAGCTAAAAGAAAGTTGGATCTGCAGCTGGATCCCCACCATATTGCTCAGGCAGTGAAACATGCCGAGGAGCTTTTAGGAACGTGGCAGTCACAGGCAGCAACTGGTTAGCTCTCATGGTGTTAGTGAGTTGATCGACCACATTCATGAGTTCTTCTAGCTGTGTTTGGTGACTTGCTAGCATTTGTAGCAGATCTTCTTCCACAGGGAGAGGAACAGCTACGGCATCCATTTACAAGTTACGGATGTGGTCCTCTGCCATCTCATGGGTAATGACACATGAGGAGGAAACAGACTGTGACTGGATACGTTGTCTTTAATGATAAACACAAACATGGTTCAGAGGACCATCACTCTAAATCTTCCAAACAAAAGCAACACTAAGGATTCTGCCTCAGTATCCAGTTTCCTTTAGGAAACAGTTTCCTTGAGGGACAAGCAGGAGAGGCGATACATCAAAATGTGAGGCAGCAAAAGCGGAAAATGGAGAACTTTGGTGCCGCCAAAGAACCAAATTCAAGAGATATTAACTTTTTCCTCGGAGGTATAGAACTACCATGACTTAAGAAGAAGCAAGCGAATGAACACCATTATCATTTGTATGAACCCTGAAAACACTTAATAAGATTCCAAACAACAAACCTCCAGGTCCTTATGACTTTCTTGCTTATGAAGTTCTTCAAATGCTTTTGGAGTAAATTTTCACCACTGTTTTTTTAAATTGTACGTCCATTAAATGTAGCTTAAAGGATCCCCCACATATGAACAATGCTCATATCTCAGTACTACTGAAAACCACTAAAGACCCAACACTCTGTTGTAGTTACCACTCCCTATTGCTCATTGTCACAGATCTCAAAATCACCATTAAAACATTGGCCTCCTCAAAATGACCATTAAAGAATCACCCTCTTGAATTGAAACCAAAATGGCTGCCTCAAAGGTAAGCATTCATCAAATATAATGTGCAGATTATTTCAATATATTTGTATAATTAGATTAGGTCTCATGCAGACAAAGCATTGATATTTTAAATGCTAATCCAATTTTGAAAAACTACACAGATTTCATTCTGGAGAATGTATTAATCAGTGGAATAGAATACTATACATCTTACTGTTTGCAGAAGTTGTTAATAACATCTTAACATCACAGAGTTTAACACTGCAAAGGTGAACCAGACAATAATGCACAATCTCTCCATTGTTTTTGTCCCTACTCATTCAACCTCTTGCTTCTACAATGTCAGGGATTTTGGCAGAAATTAGAATCCAACTGTTAGCTCAGTATAGCATAGATGAGAAAGCCATTTGCAGAGTAACACAAGAGTAGGTAGTACACGCAACTGAACTGAAGCTCCAGATAAGCCGTCAATAGAAATTTGTAGACCTCAAAAAGCGTTGGAGGTACTTAGGTGTCTTGGGTAGGGGCCACTTATGCACAGCCTCCAGTCGATGCAGGAAGGGAGAACCCGTGGCCGCAGGTGAAGTCAAGGGCTGGATTGTTCCCTGATGCAGCCCTTCCAAGATGTACTCCTCCATGGTCTGGTGCTCATTCACGGAAATAGAATAGAGGCGGCTGCATGGTGGGGAGAGTGTGGTGCCGTGCCTGGCAGAAGGTCAATGGCCAGGTCATACTTCTGATGAGGTGGCGGTTTGGTGGCCTTCTTCTTATTAAAGACCTCTGCCAGGTCATGGTACGGAATAGGAATGGTCTCCAATTCAACCTCAAGGGCCTCGGAGACCCTTGAGCACGTCACCGACCTTGCTATGAGAAAGCTTGTGACAGGTCAGACCCCACTGAAGTATTTTTTGTTTATTCCAAGAAATGAGGGTCATGGTAAGGGAGCTAAGTAGAAGTGGAGGATTGGTGAAAGTGGTGACATAAAACTGACGTTTTTCTTAGCGGTGATCAATGGTGAGGGTTAAGAGTTGGGTTTGATGAGTAATAGGATTGTTGGAGATAGTCCGACCATCAATGGCGGTGATTTTATTAGGCCAGGATAACGCCCCTAGGCCCATACCCAGGTGGGCAGCAAAAACCTGATCGATAAAGTTCCCCACAGCACCCAAATCCACAAACTATGCATAGACGATCCATTGCTGGGCCAGTTGGATGTGGGTCTGGATGATGAATCGGGAAACGGATTGGGTAGATGATATTACCAACGGACCAGAGGAGAGAGCCCCCTGTTCACTGGTCTGTCCATTTCCCGGACGGAAAAGACAGGTGGCCGGATGATAGACGCTGTAGGCGCAGAGGACTTCGCGATAGCACCAGTCTCTCTCCTCAGGAGTCAGAGAGCCACGCCCTAACTGTATGGGTTCCCCATGTCCTCTGGAGTGGTCCACCGAAGGAGATGGAGAACTGACCAACACATAATCCATGGGAGAGGGAACGAAGGAGCTGGAGCTGGGTTGGTGTGAGAGCCGGCTTCTGGCAAGAGCTCATCCTGTGGTCAATCCGGAGGCAGAGCTTGATACGGCCATCTATGGTGATCGTGAGCTTCGCCCGGAAAATTTGTTCTTCATTCACGAAGACAGCCCGGAGTGCAGGATCTCCCCAGTTGGTTTGCGCAGCCAAGGTCCAGAATTCGTCTCCACCTCACTATCAGGCTGTTGAAAGGACTCATGCAGAGCCTTCTGCCAGCTCACCACATCTCGAACAAGCCAGTCAATCACTGCTGCCTACTGAGTCGTGGTCTGACACAACGCTGGAAACAATTTTTTTTTTTTCCCTGAACAGTCTGATCAGTGTTGGGTGTAACGCATTACTAAGTTACTGTAATTAAATTACTTTTCCACTGAAAAAGTAGAGTAACTGATTACTGTTAATTTTTAGGTGTTTTAATTACAGTTGCTTATAATGTACTGGCGTTAAATTATAAAATAATTAAACTCGCTGAATATCATTATTTAATTTTATTAATTTATTTTCTAAATATAAAAGTAAACTCTACCGCGTTCAAATCTTTGTAGTGCAGGCGCACATGATTTTGCGCCAGTTTGCTGCATAGTCGTATTCCAAAGCATGTCAGACTTATTCCCATCACTTCACTTTTCTGAAACAAGCAGACAAGAATATTACAGTAATATGTAAGCTATGTCCTGGGGAGAAAAACCTATCGGCC
>JBBPDC010000023.1:4476738-4490598 GCA_037974485.1 Hemigrammopetersius urotaenia
ACATCAACACCATGGTGAAAAGGGCCCGGCAGCGCCTCTACCATCTCAGACGATTGAGAGACTTTAGACTGCCCTCTGAGGTGCTTAGGAACTTCTACTCCTGCACCATAGAGAGCATCAAATTGCACCAAAAAAAACCCCACAAACTAAACAACACCAACTGAGTATACATATGAAAAACATACATTGAAAAAATTTAAATCTCTTAGAACTGTTAACCTGTTAACTGTTAAACTGTTTATCTCCTCAGTATTATCAGTTTAACTTCTCTCACTCCCCGTCACTCTCTTCGCTACTCCCACCCCACTCTCTCTCTCTAGCCACTCGCTGCTCTCCCTTCTCCCCAGGAGGAGGGTCTTAGCCTCTCGCAACCAATGAAAAAGGAACAGGCATTTTTAAAAACACAGAACACATATAACACAGAACACGCGCTCTAAATGAGAGCACAAATTAACCAACATTAAATGAATATTATAAACCAAACTTTCTAGAAATAAATTCAAGGGTGTTACATATTATTATATAAAATAATAATATAATATCATGCTGTGTATAATGTGTACGTGACAAATAAAATTTGAATTTGATTTGAATTTGAATTTGTCTTATGGGATTGTTTAAATGACCTTTTTTCATGGCAGACATACACATGGAGGGAACATTGTCATTACACAAAGCAATGAGTGATGAGTTTCAAGTGATGAGTTTAAAGGGAAAGATCCTCCATGCTTTCAGTGCTCTAGGCCTGTATGGCACATCGGTAATTTGAGACATTCCTTCATACATATATGCAGATAATTTGTTTCTATGAAGTATTTATGGGTGTCCTCAGCAACAGTTCCATGTCAGGATGTCAGCCTTGTCCTTTTGTACTTTGTCATGGCCTTAATGTCTCTGAGGCAAGTGAAACTGGCACACTTTTGTAAGCACCAAACAGTCAGAAAGCAGACTGCTTGCCAATCTGTGGCACTGACTCCAGGGATGAAATGGATTTTTCTGCCCCTCTGTGCTAATAAGCTGCTTTTATCTACCAGTTAAACACAGTACAATGAAAATGTAGTTGTTTATACATCAGTCAAGCAAGGCGCCTCTCTCTCCAGCAAGCAGGCCCCTGTTTTCCGTTCGCATCACACCGGGAACAGAGAGAGCTGTGACACATTTGTACAATATGGCGGAAATTGTACAAGACCTATATTATGTTCTGATGACCAGACTTTTGTGCAAGGCTATTCAGGGACTCAGGGCCACAGTGTGTGTAAAAATATTCCTTGTTGCGGAAAATTAGTGTACCTTTCCTTTGTTAGGGTGTGGTGGGAAAAGAACTGTGAGTGCTTGTGTTTATGTGTGTCTCTTTTGCCTTGTCAGATCCAGTGCAAACATACCCCCTACCCCTATTCTCTATCCTCTTCATCCTGCTTCTCTTTATCCCTGTACAGCAATGCACACATTCTGACTGACTGCATCACTTGTTCCTGCTCATGCATTCTCTGCAGATTTAATCACACGCTTTTCTGGATCTATATAAAAAAGTAGGAGACAGAAAGGACAAAGCAAGATACAAACTGAAAGAGGAAGAGAGAAGTGCATGGAGATTAAGAGAAGAGAGAGAAAGAATGAAGGAGAGGTTGAGGCCAAGAAGATCCCTAGACTCATGTATGTATGTTGAGGGGAAATAAGTCTGAAGGAATGTTTCTGTAACGGCATAATGATTTGCATTGACCTCCCAAATGAGAGGATTAAGCCAGAACTCTCAGAAATAATGGGCCAATGGCTCTGCAGGGTTCCTCCATACACACTTCTACCTGAAAGTGTGCAAACGGCCCACAGAGTCAATCCCGGGCACCTCTTCTGCTCTCTCACCCACTTTCATCTACATTTGCCCCTTTAGGCCTCCATTATCGTGCTCCACATACCAACTCCATCATCAAGCTGGGATGAAGCCAAACAAGCTGTTACAAGGGCTAGCACAATGCTTCTTGTGGGTTATTTCAGTCAGTCCTTGTAATCTTGTAAACAACAAGGTAACTGCAAGTAAGCTGAACCTCAGTGGTTGACAAAATCATAAAATACAGGTGGCAGACTTTGGCAAATTTGGGTTACCTATGTTTTGAGATTATTAAGTGATTCCATATGAACACAGTAAACTAAGCTGATATCAACCCATTCCTGAGAATATACAAATTTCTAATTTTCAAACTGACTACCTGAAGAAGTTATGATCTGTTGGTGTCATATGGAGAAGGTCTGCTCAAATGCACCACTATTTTATAAAGGTTCTACCTCAGGGTTCTCCTTCCCTGGTCTGCTGATTATTGAGGCAGTAAAAATAATCAGTTCACATAGAAATTTAAGAAGCATGTAAGAGGTAAACACTCAGATTTTGTTTTATTTCTGATTTAGTTTCCTGCCAGTTGCAGTATATTAAACTTTTTCTGTCTGTGTGTGGTCAAATTTTTATCTGTATGTGATCTAATTGTGAATGCCAGTAATGCACTTAAATTTGTTTAGATCTCATTAAATGGAGAGTTTGTACCTCCTTTTTACTTATGGTATCAGAAAAAAGGGAACTACACAATTTAGCAACATCTTACAATTTGTGTAATCAAGTGTGTGATCATAACCACGAACATACATATGTCAGTCTTAAAAGCACAGTAGCAGAAGCAGCTTCTTTAATTCTCAGTGGTCAATAGAAGTTGGAAAATGGCACGTGTTGCATTACAGGAAGCAGCATAAACATTATAGGGGCATTTATGAGGAAAAATGATCAAATATGGCTTTACAGGAGCTAAGCAAACCCTGAAACAGAGACTGAGTCAAAGCGTTACCTGGTATATGCTCCATGCAGCAGGCAGTGGCAGCTCCCATCACTGAGAGAGTGTATTGTTTGGGTTCAGCATCTCCTACTCTCTATCAAAGTGCTGAGTGTTTTAATGTAGTTGGGCTAGTGCTAAAATGCATCATTGCTGCATTTCCGCAGCAGATAAATTAAAAAAAAAAACCCAGCCCAGTGCATCTGCTTAATCTTTTCAGGCAGTATCTTGTTTCCAGAGTGAGGCGAAACACTTGTTTGAAAGTCTTGACTTTGCCAATGCAGCATCAGGTGGCGAATCACTGTGTCATGTCAGAAACTGCACTGAAGATTAAAGAAAGAAAAGAATGAAAGAGGAGAATGAAAGCTTGCTAAATATCAGAGGCTGGGCTTGTCATATCTCTCAGCAATGAGAGAAGCTAGGAGCTCCTATGTTTGGGACGAATATGTAGCTAATGGCAGTGCAGTGGCCACTCTGTTTTTTGTGTGGGCTGATACTGGTGATTAAAGTGTCCATCCCCCTGCCCTGTTCTCTGTAATGGCATTAGTAGAATTGATATGTTTTAGTATTCCATTTGTTCCTTTGGATACAAGTGGGAAAGCTGATTTAATTAAGTAGAAAGCAAGGATTGGCGGAGGTGGGGCTTGGCGGTATTGTGTTCTCTCTGAAACTAAGCATGGTCGGTCATTTCTTTTCTGAATTCTGTGAGAATGTTTGGACAAAATTAGTCTCTCTCACGCCTCTCAGTAATGCATTGATGAATAGATATCAGAAGCAGTAAATCCTAGTTATGACTTTGAGCCCCTGTCATTTTTGCCAAGTTTTGTCAGTGCACCTTGTCCATGAAAAAACTCCACATCAATCTGCCTCTGATCTGTACTCATCCATTTGTTTAGTGCAAAACTGTTCAAGGGGTATATTTTTTAATATATTTATTACAATTGTAATCTCCCTCCAGTTCATTCCCCATTATAGGCAATCTTTTGTTTGACACCAAGCTTCATGGTTTCTGTCGAGTCCATTGTTTAGGGAGCAGTATTGATTGCTAAATGTTTTTTCTGCTCTCTGACACTGCATTTTAAATCTTTGTGAGTCATCTCTCACTCTTTTTCTGTTAATGTCCTCTTTGATTTAAGTGGGTATTAAACATAGTTTATTTTACATAGACATAGACAAGGAGAAATTATTTTCTTTATCAGTACACAGCCTTTCATGGAAATATTCAGGATATGTGTCAGACAATTTAGGGCTCAAATCCCATGCATTATTTGGTGTGCAAATGAGCTCAGGTAGGAGACACTAAAGTGAACATCATAGAAAGCAGAGGTAACTGGTAACTGTCAACTCTAAGCTTTAGAGCATTAGTAAAATATGATTTCAACAGCTAAAAAGTGTTTACTCTTCTAAACGCTTGCCGCTTGCTGCACCTTCACTCTGTGTACCATTTGTGGGCCTACCCTGAATGTTCTTTTGGGTTCTAAGACCTAAAATAAAAGAAATTTGGACATTTTTGTCCAACATGCATGGGCATTTGCATGTTTTGCCATTTGTAAGCCCCAGTAGTGGTTATTATGATTTTAAAAATAATTCTATATGAAACAAACACCAAACAAGCATGATATCTGACACCTCAAGCATCAACACAAACTGGTGGAGCTTCCATATAAGGAGTTGTTTTGCTATATAATGAAAATTTACAATGAATTGCTCTTCCAGCAAGGATACCTGATGCTTGCATTCTAAGGGATTATTCTACTTAGTCTTTTGTGTTGTGTTGAGCAATACATTTCTCTTCTGAGAACCACTGCCTTCGGCATGCTGTTCAGAAACCCACTGGTAAACAGACTTGTAGAAGCTATGTTGACCACCTTATGCACTTTCTGTCCAGTTCCCCTTTGAGGTGGAAAAGAGACGGCTCTCTCCTAACCTTTTAATTACATGAGGGCCTGGCAGATCTTATTTAAACTTCTCTTTGTAGCCTACAGTCAGCAGTCTACATACTGTGACGAGCAGCAGAGGAAGGCAGCAGACACTTGGAATCTTGCATTTCTTTTTGTTTTTATTTCTCTCTGAACTCCAGCTTACAGCAGTCACACAACCTTGCTCCTAGCTGTCTAAACACCAACTGCCTAAACTCCCCTAAGCACCTCCCTTTAGCACCCCTATTTCCTGCCAGAATCACAGGTGCAGTACTTTCCCACTAATTACCCCCCACACAGTTTGCCTGCCAAACTGGCAGTGACCCCTCACTGAACCCCAAAACACCCCTAACAGGCTCACAGAAGCAGTTTTGCCCGCCAGCTCGCCACAATATTAATGTGTCCATCATCAGTGCCTGATAACATAAAAGCTCTACAGAATGAATGGGTCACAAAATTCCCCCTTGCGGTGGTTAGCAAGGCAATCAGACACCTGATCGGAATGAGCCCAGACATAAACAACCCTGCGCAAGGATGAGGGGGTGTGGCGGACGAGCCCCTGATGTCACAGCTTTTTCGTGGCAATATATAGTTTTTCATGCATTTTTGTTCTAAATATAATTTACATAAAAATATAATTTACTAATTTTCTAACATAAATATTAACGTAAAATCAGCTACATTTTCATATAAAATATAATTACACATTTTTTGGTACTGTCCAGAAAGCACAAAGAAAGCGCGCCTAGATGGTGAAATACTGCTGTACTCAGATGAGGGAGGTTTGAAAATAGCCAATCCAAAAACGTAATTGATTTCTCCTTGCTGCTGATTGGCTGCTGCCCTGTCATGCATCTCATGCATTTCCCCCGTGGAGCTATCTCGAGTGTATTTTTATCACTATAAATTAAATTCATTTATTACTGTATTTACCCTGCTTATGCCAAAGAAAATGACAGCACATACCAAAGAAAACACATGTACATGAATTACAGTACAGTCTATACAGCGGTAACATTGATATTTTACATTCTAGCACTTGAATAGCATTACTAATGCGAGCTCAAATTGCTTAGAATCTTCAGACACCAGAGAAGCTGGTCTTTGTGCAGTGGACACGAAATATCACTTCTGTGGGTTCGCTCACCTGTGGAATGGCACACATGTAGAACAGTAATGAGGCTGGAACGTAAGAAGAGAAGAGAAGCTTTGAAAAGTCTGAAGAGAAAGGGCTTGAGGTCACAGTGATGAAACAATTATTATACTGCTAGCAGTAGTTACTGGCAGTAGCAGCAGTCACTGGCTACAAAGATTCACTATCATTATGACCCTGAAGTAAAAGATTTTCTACATAATGAGTTCTGAAATGACCGGTATGTATTCAAATCATTAGTACTATTTATATAATAAAGTGAAACAAAGAAAATACAAAATCATTTATCTGTTTCTCTTTAATGTTTTATTTGGGCAGAAATCAAATTGGTATGTTTTGATCGATACTAACATTAAATACTTCACAGAAGTGATAGCAAAAACGATTATGTGTGCGTGGTCCATGGTTGTTTTTTTCTCTGAGAAAGAACCAGAAAACCCAGCAGAAACCCACGAAGACATGGGGAGAACATACAATTTCTACATAGAAGCCATCCCTGCTGGGAATCAAACTCGCTGCACCAAATCATGTGTTAAGATAAAATGCAGCCCAATTCCATTTATTAGTAATGCTGTAAACCTCAGACTTTATGATTCAATTTGAATCAATACAACTTTGGGGATTTTTACACTCCTTGAGCTGCAAAGTATGGACCGCTGACTAGTGCTTCCCTCAAGATTCAAACAAAGATAAGGCAGCTGAGATAGCGTCAATAAATCAGCACACTTAAGGAAAAGTACAGCCTCTCAAAAAGACAGAGACAGTACCTCTGTACAGGCTCTGCACTTTCCTCTTTCTTTGTTTTCTTTCATTTTCTCTCAGTAACACTCTTTTACATGCTCTCTCTCTTATTTACCCTATGCTGTGTCTCTATCTACTTTCTGTTTTTCTGTCTCTTCCAAGCTCTTTTTCTCCACTCTTTCTTTTACACCCTGTCCCTCAGGAGGGACAGAAAAAATATAATTGGCATTTATGTTTTAAAACTGTTCTTGTGCTTTTAAATCATGCCTATGCTCTAAATATGCTCTTTAAAATATTAAAGAAACGTAGGGCCTGGCCACTGGCAGTAGATGTTATGACCAGCGATGCTGCCGTGACAGGGGGGTGTGGGCGTGTGGTGGGGGTGTTGCATACCCCCCAAAAAGTGAGTAGTTGCGCCCCTGCCCTCATGCATCCCCTTCATCCTCTTTTTTCTTTCTTCCTTTTCCCTCTCTCTCACTGTTTTCCCTCTCTCAACCCCTTGTTTTCTCTTATCTTCTCTTTTATACTTGTTCTCCTGTACCCTTGTGTTCAGTTTTTTAATGGTGTCTTTCTTTTTACATTAACCCCCATTTTCTCTCTTCCGCTAATTATCTCTCCCACTCTTTCCTTGAAACTCTTTCCCCTTTCTTTTCCTCCTTTCTCTTTTTTTCATTTCTTTTCTCTTTCTGCACATTTCTCTTCTTTTCTCTTCTTTTTTCTTTCTTTTATGCTTGTCCAGCTCTCCCTCCTTTCTTTCTCCCTTTCAATCTCTCTCCCGCTTTTTCATTCTCCCTCTTTTACTTTTTCTAACTCTCTCTTCTCTCTTCTCATTTTCACTCTTACCTTCTCTCATTCTCCTCTCTTCCTTCACTCTCCCTCTTTCTTTTAATCTCTCTACAGTTTCTCTTTTCTTCTCTCCCTCTTCCTTCTTGTTTTCTCATACCTTCTCACACCATGATTTTCTCCTTTCTCGCCTACCTTCTTAATATGCTCTTTTTAAATCCTATTTGTCTTACGTCTTTCATGCTGTCTCTCCATCACTCGTTAACTGAAATCAAATATATTCATCATTTTTTTCCACCCCTTTGCAGCAGTAACATCCTCAGCTCTTCTGAAAAGGCTTCATACATTTGATGTCACGACTCCTGTTCTTTTAAAGGAACTCATGGAATGCATTCAATCTCATTTATATATACTGTGTCTGTAGTATACTTTTAATATCTGATATCTTAAAATACTTCTGTAGGCTCACTGTGGCCAGCTATTGGCCTCTTGATGACTAAAATGGATAAAACTACATTTTAAATGAAGTGCCTGCAGTCTGTACTTTAAACCCCATCAGCTAAATTTTCATTCTGGCCTCAATGTCATTTCCCAGAGCTTCATAGTTTAATGGCTCTCATAACAAATGAGAAATGAAGGCCTTTTTTCAGACACTATGAAAGCCCTGCAAAGAAAACCTCTGGGAACTAAAGGTTTATAATGATTTAGTCTGGTAACCCCTATGACTCCTTCACATTTTCAAGAAATGTGTGTTTGCGAGCAACATTTAAAGAAGGAAAGGAACATATATGCAAACACATTTTCCATAATCCACTCTGAAAGGATTCAGTAGCCAAACTCTTCTGAACCTTGTGAAGGCTGAACACATAAAGTCATAAATTCATTCATTTCAAAGAAGCAAGCCTTGCACCTGTGAAAAAAGCCTGTTATTTGGATGAAAAATAGAGAAGAAAAGATAAATATCTGCAAACACAGTAATCCACTCTGAATGAATTCAGTAGCTGAACCATTCTGAACCTTGTCATAGCTGAACACTTAAAGTATTAAATCATTCATTTCAAAGAAGCAAGCCTTGCCCCTGTGAAGAAGGTTGTCATTTATTAATCGATTAAAATTAAAGCTCACTGTCTGTAGGCATTCAGGGTTGTCTTACATTTCCAAGATGCAAGAGGACAAAGCTATAGCCCCAAAAAACATTGATTTGCAAATAGTGGGACCAATTTTGCCTTCTGGAAGACTAGGAGAATTACTGACTGTGAATACGATCAGCAGTCTATGCACAGTGTTTTAGTTAGACTGATAGAAATGCAAGGGTTGTGAAACCGTTACATGCACAGTAAACTGCAGGTCTGATACTTTCACATATTCTTTCCCTTTCTGGCACACACTATCTCTCTCTCTCTCCTAAATACTCTTTTAGCTGTGTCCTAAATGTATCAGACATGTTATTATAATGTCTTTGTTTCAGGAGATTTTGATAAAAGACATTTTAGGAACATTTTCAGTGGCCACTGCTTTTCTTTTTATTCTATAATCATTCAACTCTTTCACTCCCTCTCTCTCTCTCTCTCTCTGCTGTGGGCTTTTAGTGTAACTGGCCAATAATGACATACAAATTAATGAAATGACATAAACTGGCCAAAAATGACATTTATGTGCCTGAAGGACAGGGATAGCACTAGTAGAAGCAATAAAAAAAAAACGGTGTTAAATTACTATCATTACACATTGATACTCTTTCCTACAGTCAGTTTAACTTCTCCTAAACAACCACTTTTATTTCTGATCAGTGTGGTAGGCATGATGATGAAAAATGTAATAAGCACTTTTTCTCCACTCATAGTCTGTCCTTTATTTCTTGAATTCAAGATTGGCTTGAGTTCGAAATGGTCACTAATGGCTTCTATTAGTTAAAGGACTCAGCTATACTCAGGCCTGGTATCACTCTCTTAATCCCCACATTTGATGCCATCAACACCACCCTTCACCTGGCCCTAATTCACCTCGACAAAAAGGACACTTATGTTAGAATGCTGTTCATAGACTTCAGTTTACCATTTAGCACCATCATTCCTCAGCATCTGATCGGAAAGCTCAGACTGCTGGGCATAAACACCTCCCTCTCCAACTGGGTCCTGGACTTCCTGCCTGGGAGACCTGAGTCAATCAGGCTTGGGAGCAACATCAAGTTTGGTAGGTTTGATCAGCAGGAATGATGAGGCAGTGTACAGAGAGGACGTGCAATGGCTGACGGACTGGTGCAGAGCCAACAACCTGTTCCTGAACGTGGAGAAAACAAAGGAGATGGTTGTCGACTTCAGGAGCACAACGTGATCACTCCCTGCTGAGCATCGGCGGCTCCTCAGTGTAGATCGTCCAGAGCACCAAGTTCTTTTGTGTTCATTTCATGAAGAACCTCACGTGGACCCTCAACATCAGCTCTGTCACCAAGAAGGCCCATCAGCGTTCCTTCCACCCCCAACCCTCATCATGCTCTACTGAGGGACCATAGAGAGTATTCTCTGTAGCTGCATCACAGCCTGGTACGGGAATTAAGAATGTTTCAGACTGCAAGACCCTACAGAGGGTTGTGAGAACAGTTAAGAAGATCATGGAGTCTCTCTCCCCTCTGTCACAGACATTTACTCCACACACTGCATCCGCAAAGCCACCAGCATTGTGGACGACCCCACTCACCTCTGGTAAACGCTACCGTCGCATACGGGCCTCCACTACTATTATAATGGGGAACAGTTTCTTCCCATCTCAACCAGAACTGAAAGCATAAAACCACATACACACACACACACACACACACACACACCACCACCAATCACCCCCCTCCCCTACCTCACCCCTACCCCCTTGAACAGACTCTAATAACCAGTTAAAATACTTTTTTTTCTGTATAACACATGACATTCTCTGTCATGTTTTTATGCTGCTACAAACTGCACAATCATATTTATTGCTGTTATAAAATTGCATGTATTTATTCTTGCACATTTGCATCCTTACACATCTTTGCTGTTAGAATACAGCACTGAATGTTGTCTTGTCTTGTCTCGTTTAGTGGTATTGTTGCTCTTGTTCTGTCCTGTGTTGCACCATGGTCCTGGAGGAATGTTGTTTCATTTTTACTATGTACTGTGTATATGGTAGAAATGACAATAAAATAGACTTGACTTGACTTGACTTGACATTTTAGTTTGGCAGTTTGTCGGACCACGTCGCCAATAAATCCATCGAAAAACCCAGGCACTAGCTGAAGCCTGAGACAAAGACTATATGTAGAAAGTGCAACTATTGAAATTATTTTCTCATAATTTGCTTATACTCATCAAACAAAAAAAAATAGTATTATTTTGATAGAATATAGTTTTTATTTCATTAAACCATGGATATTCTGGAGAAATGTTTTCAGTCATTTATGCCTGACGTTCGCAAGATACTAAGGTGCATGTACAGTCAACTATAGCTACCCATTGGTACAGTACAGTGGAGAACATATGTACTATTGACTATTGTTCAAAAGAAAAGGTAACAATTAACATTAATCAGGCCCTAATTCAAACTGGTCCATATTATCAGCAGCCACCCAGAAGCAACATAATGTATGCATAGGCTATTATTTCTACTTTGACAGTGTGTGTATTTGCCTTGATAAGCACTGGGAAATGGAAAACATTCTATGGTTATTTGAGCCTTATCTGCTGTGTCTGTCACATACAGATTTTCTGTTGCTTTTAGTTCAGAGAAATGCATCATCATTGTCTGCCCATTTAGAGTGTACTAGAATATATTTCAAGATACATTAAAGATCAACATGAATATGGTTCACCATTCATTGTTTATCAAGTCTTTTTACACATATAAAGAAGGAGAGATAATACAAGAATCTGAGAGAAAGGAGAAAAATAAAAAAAAAATCACAAATAAAGTATGATGCATCATTTAACATAATTATTTGCTCGAAATATGTCACACCTTTTCATGTATCTTTCACACACAAACACACACACACACCTCTTTTTCAGGTGTTTTCCTGCTATATCTGTCTCTCAGGCTAATGTTTCCATGGTGATGAAGGCATTCTGATGATCATCTTTTAGCAGATTCTTGAGGTCTGAATTTCTATCAGTGATTATAATTGGCTACGAATGCTTCAGTAAAGGGGATTTAAAAAGGTTCATGTGATTAATCAATTTATTCTGATTACACCCCGTTTTCTGAGCAATAGATGTGTTGTAAACAGTGATGTGGCCCGCTTTCTACTTTCTCTTCCTTTGTCATCTCTCAAGGGCAAAGGTTTTCATGGATTTGCTGCGTTCATCACTTAAACACTCACATCAACACATCATTTCTTGGATTTGCCAAATATCTTCTCACACACAGATAAAATATTCTTACATTCATCACATTTAGCTCACACCTGTACCTCTCACATTCTTTACCATTTTAATTCCCATTCACCACACGTAACGTAACTCTCACTTTCACATGAAAGACAAAAGAATGTCAGCACATTTTCAGCATAGACAGACCACAGCAGACCATAGTAATTACATTGATAAAGAAAACAACAGGTGAAAGAAGTTAAACTGATTGGTTCAGCCATTTTACAGCTGAAGGTTTATATAGTAATTTCAGCCATATACATAGTACACAGTGAAATGAAGAGTATAAGGAGAGCAAAAGAGAGAGTGAACAAAAAAAAACACAAGCAACATAAGACACGATTTAGAGCAGTCGATGCTTGAATGAATACAGCAACAGAGCCAGTAGGTGTGAAAAAGCAGAACAGAGGTAGACAGCAATAAACACTAACTGTGCCAAAGAAAGCTGCAGCAGGACAGAGAATGTGTAGTATATAATAAATTGTGGCAGTTGGGGTGTAAGTTGTTTGTTTAAGGCAGAACACTTCGGTTGTTTGTTTGTGTGTGGTTGTTGAGGAAGAATATAACTTCAGAACAGATATGTATCTCAATGCCTGCCTGTTGGAATGAACTGGCAAAAAACAGCTTTGTGCCTAGGGATTAGTCAGCAAACGCTGTACAGGCAAAGACAGCATCTACAAATACAACCACTGTAAAATACAGTATTGTCAAACCAAGAACTGAACGGAATAGTTAGAGATATTTTAACACACCCCAAACACCTAAAAACATAGCTCCAGAAAAAAAATCTGAAACAGCTGGCAAAATGTTTTTTTATCTTTTATAGTTGAGAGTATTAAACTGAACGTTTTTTTAAAGAACTGCTGACAATATTTCCTCCTCATTTCAAAATAAATTAATCAGAATAAGAGAAATGATGCAGTGTTTACAGAACTTGAATAATTCAAAGAAAACAAATCTCTTGTTCACTCTTAAACAAAATGGCAATGATTACCTTTGATCTACTTCTAGTAGTGTTTTGCCATCCAACTGATCACATTGTAAGAGGAGAGTGTTGATTACAGCAGTGTTTTTTTAAACTCTTCCTCGTTAAATGAGATTTGATTCAGGTGATCACTAATCAGTACCCCATGAAGCAGAAAGAGGTGCTTGTGTATGAATTTAACAGACACTGGCATGGAATGTTTTGCACTCATAGAGATGCTAATTAATTCATTTTTTTCCATAGCTAGCGAGCCATGGATCATGTGACGCTGCTCAGGAAGCTCTTGCAAGCTGTTGGACAGTGTTTTGGACGTCGTCATGATATACGTTGCCACATTTATAATGTTAAGATCCCTAACCAGTTGTAGTGATACCTCCTCTAGGGGGTATGCCAAATACATGCTTTAGTTACTAGCATGGGTAGGTTAACCTGTTCTTGCAATCCCATAGATCCACAGAGAGCTGTAAAGGGTGCAGATTTTTGGGATGATCATTCAACCAGCATTTAAAAAGCAGTGGTTCTCAACTCTAAACCTGGTGATCCACAGTCATGTACAGTTTCAGCTTTCCAGTTTTTCAGAACACCTGGTTCAGCTAATGAAGAAATTGATAATGATACCACTCAACTGTGCTTAAACAAGCTCATTACGAAGTCGCTCCTGACTTAAGCCATCTGGCGGTTCGTTCTCCATTTCCTCAAGACAATGATCTGTATTGTTGAAAAACTGTATAATTTCCTCTTACATGTTTTAACAATATGTGGAAACATACGTGTGTATCACTAGAAGCAACAGAAAACAGGAACCCTTATGCTTGCATGGCACACATCTAACATGATGTCTAAAATGGCTGGTGAAGTTTTGTTTATTTTCATTGCTAGCAGTAAATCATATTGGGCCCAAAATTATATAGACACATCTTTAATCAAGAGCTAAGTTTGACAGAAGTTTGGGGACAGTGGTTGTTAACAACATTATTCTTGTAATTATCCTCCTGTCAGAGTGTGGGCTGCTAAGCTCACACTCTGATTTGCCTCTAAGGGAACAGGGACGGGACAGGCAGGCAGGCAT
>JBBPDC010000023.1:4513071-4524106 GCA_037974485.1 Hemigrammopetersius urotaenia
CAACACAGAAAAGGGAGAAACAAGAACATTAAAGTCAAAACATTCAAAGTAACCAAGATAGGGGAGTAACACACACACGCAAAATGGAGCCAATACTGGCATGCAGATCCGGAGTCGGACCGGGCTATATATAGTGCGCGGGATGGGAAACAGGTGAAACAAATCAAGATGGGAAACAGGTGTAACGAAATCAAGATGGGGCATGATACAAACAGTGCTTGGAAACTCTAAAGGGAACAAGGGGGGAAAGGGAGGTAAGATACTGGGATAAAGCAAGCAGGAGAACTAATATTCTGGGGACGGGGAGCAGAACCTACGGGGAGAGGGCGGTGCAACCGTGACAATGACTGTCATTTCACCTCCTACTAATCTGAGACAAAAATAGTTATTAGTCATTAGTCATAGTTTTCATATATCTTGCAGTGTCAATTAAGTAAATATATAAAATAAATAAGTATAATTAATGCACAAATATAAAATAAAATTAATCACATTTTGCTCTTGCAAACTATTCGAGATAATATTGGAGAAAATGACAATATTTAATATCTGCAGCCCTAGAAATTATAAACCAGGTTGCTCATTTTCCCATGCAATTGTTAAAAATGTGGGCTCATCTGACAGTGTTCATAATGTACATGTTTTCCAAAGGGAGATGGGTGGTGTGAAGAATGGGGGTTGGAAATGCGTGAGTGAAATAATGGAGTAAAAAAGAAACACGAACAGATAAATGCTGGCACTCACGGCTGGAAATTGCTTTTGGCCTTAGTGCCTTGCGGATTTATTTTTAATTAAATGTACTCATCATTCAGCCTAATTACCTTTAGTATAATCAGGCTTTTTAAAATATCATTTAAAGGTTACACCCATCCAGCCCGGGAATGTAATCTCAGCTGCCCTGCCATGCAAAACCCTGGATTCACACGCACACACACCTCACACTTAGAATATTTCTCTGCCTAGCTTTTTACAGTGTTTAATATTTCTCTTTAAAACTGGGCCTCTGTGCTGATACGCCAGCACAAGGATGATGAGCTAAATAAAAATCAAGGAACAATGGAGTTAAAAGTGAGTTATTTATCTCCTCCTTTCAGACAAGAGGTGGAGGTGTGGGTGATGGCCACTAGAGGCCTAGACAATCATCAGCCTACTGTCTACAACTAAAAATATAACCTACCATTTCAGTTAGCCCACCAAGCTCACCGAAATGGATAAAAAAAATTGGTGGCATGTGGCCCTCAAGAAAGTTTCCTTTGTGCCCCAAGTTCACCTGTAAATCCTCATTTCCCCAAACAAAGTGAAATTACAATGGAATGTGAAGCAGGGTGGACGATGAAGGTTGCACAGTGACAGAGAGTACCAAAATCAATAGGGGCAGGATTTCCTTCCATTTTCAACCTACTGTGGCAGGCCTAATCAGAGCCCAATTTTACATTTCAAAAACATGGTGATGTTATTGAAATGAAGTAAGGTGATAGCAATTGACCTGTGATTATGCCTCTATCCTCTGTGATTGTGACATTGTGGGAGGGTTGATGTTGCAATGAGAAAAACACCAGCTCTATTAAGATGATCATAGTCTGGGACATTTCTCCCCTTTTGATTATCTTTTCATTTGTACAAATGATATATATAGTAAGATGGGGCTGAAATGTTAGGCTGGTAAATGGGTAGAAGTATTTGTGAGTGATGTAGTGTTTCATTGCTATCTAGTTTTGTTTGCTAACATTTTGAAACTCATCATGAACAGTTGTTGATATGGTTTATTGATGATCATGTTAGCAGTGATTTGCAGAAGCACATGTGTGCTTATCCTCTCTTTGTGCACCAGCTGCCAACCTCTCAAAGAGCACAACCTGTGCTCAGCATCTCTGAGCACCCTTTCTTTCTTTTCATTTATTTATTGTTATATCTTAATTGTAGTCAGTATTTCTTTTCGTCCTTACCTCCATTCACCTCCCCCTCCTTTGTCCTTTTAGTGTTTTTCTTTAGATTTTTTTATTCATCATTATATTTTTATTCTTTGTTTTCTTTCCTGTATTTTCGTTCTCACGTTCTCACAAGTCACAAAATTCCCTCGTTTATTTTTGAAGAATACCTGTGAAGCATTTTTCTCCTGTCCTTGAAGGGGCATTTTACTGATCAACAGTGATTGGCATGGTAGAAATATATGGGTTTTATCATAACATTCCCCACATTTTAAAGTCTAAACTCATGCATTGTCATGCATTGTTTGAACTCAGTGAACAGTCTCCCTCAGAGGCTGGAAAGAAGGGGTGGAAAGCCCCCAAAGGTCCCTTAAGTTGAAGATGGTACAATACCTTCCTATGCAAGGTGGCCTTAAAGGCCAGATTGGACATGCAGGTGTCTCAAAAGGCCAGTTTGAAGCACTCATTGCACCCAAAAGTGATATTGAACTCATTTTTTTAAAATAGAGTCATATTCGTATGATACATATTGGTGGCCAGATGCGGTCACATGAGACTGAATATTAATTAGATATAACTAATCTTGTAATTATTGGTAGAAACAAAGAAACGTAAATTCAAAGTAAAGTAAATACGGTGATTAAACTTTATTGGTGAAAAATTGATCAGTGGGTTGTATTAAAAAATGGGTGTTGAACTTTGAGGCCTAGAAGAAATCCAAAGCCCAGTTGGAGAGCGAGATCGGAGGTAGCTACTGTGGGCCACGGCTGTAAACCTGGAATAAAACAGTGAACCGCATCTTTCTGACAGCAGATCAAAGCAACAGCGCTCTCATTTCATAATACACATTATGTGCAGCCAAAGAGTAAAACAAACAGCCCATAATAGCAAGCAATTTGAGTTGATTAAGCCCCGCTGACCAATGTGGAGAATATTCTTTCCTCAGACTACTCCCAGGGTCCCACTGCAGAGGACCCACTGCTATTAACTTGACACATGTTGTTGATATGCCTAACTACAATGTACATCATATCCTTGAGAGGCTCTTTGAGTGTGTGTGTGTGAACAAGCCATTTGCATTCTTTGTTTTGCTGTTAATCTGGCTGTATGAACTCTGCTACTGATTGTCACTTTTGCTCCTTAAAAAAGGAAAAAGAATGCCATTTATAGGCTGGAAAGATAACATAGTACTGGGTGTAAAGACCCGATAACAGTTTTCTAATACACATTTCTATCCCTGTTTCTCTGCCAGGGAGGTCTAAAGTGGAGGTCACATATGACAGGATGTACACGGTGACCAGCTTATTAAGGTTCACTGTTACAAGGGAAGATGATGGAGTTCCTGTGGTTTGCATCGTGGACCATCCAGCAGTCAAGGATTACCAGGCCCAGAAATACTTGGAAGTACAGTGTAAGTAGAGCTCAGAAATGTAATTTTATTATTTAAATTTTTTTCAAGAGATAACAAACACTTATATATTTATGTTTAACAAGTTTTATATAGTTTTATATTTATATTTAACAATATTCTTATATACTCATTTATATACTCAAATATTAATAAACTTTTATGAAATGAATGTTAGTTATGTAATTGCGAGAGTGAGAAACTGAAGTGTGGGTCCATATACAAACCCATGGACTTTAAGAGGTCAAAAGTGTTTATAGGATATTTGTGGCAGTGGTGTATGGCTATGTGATTCTTAATTTGCTTTGGGTTTGGTGATTATCCTGCACAGTTTTATTGCAACTCGAGTGTATCCACCAAATATATGAAATTAATTAAAAACTGGTCAGTGTAATTTTCAAAACAGTGTGAAGGATTGTCCCACAAAGGGTAGGGTGGGGCACAAGCTAACATAAGGTACAATCCAACATGGATATAGTTAAAGTAGCTCTTTTTTACAGTTCTTCCGGTTTGTATTCAAATAAAAAAATTACTAATAAATAAATGAATTAAAATTTTTACAAACATGCATTTCTGCAAACTAATGGAATATTTTGGAAAAGGGCTTTGGGTAAACTAGATTTCATTAAACATATGTTTACTGTACTAGTTGTTGGAAAACTGAGCTAATTATAAGATATATTTGTGAAACTTGCTTCTATGCTGTTGGCTTGAACTGATTCTGAAAGATTAAGCAGGCTTCCATGCCTCAGTAACTCAGCACCGTCACTGTATATTATGTTGCCTGCTCTTCCAGCTTCTGGTGGTCAGAGGGCCTTGGACGGTGGGCCTTGAACAGTGACCCTGTACTTCCATGCTGCTGAAAGTTTTAAAGGTTTTTTTTATCCCTTCATTTTGTTTATGCCTTCATTGCGTGCCAAGCCAAACCAATCCCTGACTGCTACATTTACCCATGGAGCATTGACTGAAAAAACTTGTTTCCACCTGACCTTTCCCTACTACAGACAGCCCAGATCAGCTCATCATGAGGCCTCCTGCCCTTTAGATTCGACTGGGTTTAAAGCACAAAAAATATATCAACTCATTCCATCCATGGCGTTTAAGCAGCTGGAGTTTGGAGAGACCATCTCCTTCTTTCTTTCTCTCTCTGTCTCTTT
This sequence comes from Hemigrammopetersius urotaenia, assembly GCA_037974485.1. Classification (NCBI taxonomy): domain Eukaryota; kingdom Metazoa; phylum Chordata; class Actinopteri; order Characiformes; family Alestidae; genus Hemigrammopetersius; species Hemigrammopetersius urotaenia. The sequence goes on from JBBPDC010000023.1 coordinate 4,517,565, forward strand.
CACTTTCTGTCTCTCTCTCTCTTTCCCTCCCATGAAACTCACCTGTTGGTGCAGCTGGCGAAACAATCAATGGGAAAAATCGTGGAGCGAGGGCCAACATTAATGGAGTTCAATTAGAGAATAGAAAAACAGTGCTGTGGATATTAAATAAGCCCAGGAATATTGATGGCCATGCCATGCAAACAGTTTGGCTTTGCTGCTCAGAAGCACCTTTCTCTACCTCATGGTCACGGATTCTGCAGCTCAAGGGAAATTGTGCTTGCAGTCACTGGTGCTGGAGAACACCACTGCAATTGGTTCGGTTATTAAAATGAGAGCAACCCTTTAGTTCGGTTCCCTCCACACACACAGCCACAGTGCAGTGAGCCCAGCCAGCTAACGGCAGAAAGTCTTGGTACCTGAGCGCCCAGGAGAGGAAGCTTCAGAGAGGAAGTTGTGCAGGGGTGCCTTCAAAGCAGGAAGCATTCGTTCAGAGCCTTTCATTGTTGAAGATAAGAGGAGGGAGGAATGGGCAGCATCTCTGTGTTGCCTGAGACAAACAGGTGGATCTTTCCTCTGTAACCGCAGCTTCACAACAGACGGCTCTCCAAGGCCCCGGCTGTCCATCACAGAGAGAGGAACCTCAACACTGACAGCGTGTAATATGGACAGCCAACAACAGATCACTTTTTTGTTGACCGGGAAGGTCAAACAGGGAAGTGTCAGGTGGGCAGAAGACTTGACATATTTAGTGATGGGTAAGAGCGCCGTTTACACGTCACACTCAAAATAACACAATAAATCTGCTTACGGTGTTCGGGCCCCTTTCAGTTCATGCTTACATTTCAAGGGACTTTTAAATCACTAGGATTCACAGTGTGAAGTAAACACATACTTGGCCACATTAATAGCCTCTGTCAAGCATGATAATGTTAAAGAATACTAGTTTCAACCAGTGTTGAGGAGTTTTGAAGTAGCTGTAGTATTTACTTTGGGTTGTGGATTCAGTGGACATGCTTGCCCTGTGCCTACCTTGCACTTTCTTGGCCATTTTAAGGTACTTTGGCCACATACAGTCATTAAGTGCATTTATTTTTCAGTGATAGGAAAAATCAGAAAGCATACTTTTAGAAGATAATGCCACAAAAGCTTCTAGCACTGTCAAAACTTATGAATATTTCCACTTTTCACTTTTGTGCCCCCTACTGACACTTGTACTCCTCCATTCTCAACACCAACCAGTTACAGGTGTGTCTTCAAAACAAACACTGTCATTAAAAACATTATGCAACTACACACATGCCTTAACTGCCCTGCACATTTACATCTAAAATAGCTAAAAACTATAGTTCTAAAGAGGTAAGATAATTAACTTGCATAAGAAAGTCAAAGTAAAATAGTTTCTAGAACTGAGTAATCAGAAAATGATTAAAAGATTGGAAAAGATGGGGCTCCTAACAGCCATGAAAGACTTGGTAGACTACCCAAACTGTCACCATCAGATAAATAGTACATAAAGCTTTCATCTTTGAGAGATGGAAAGAGAACAGTAGTGATGGAGCATAAAGGTCAGCACTGAGCATGGCAGCATTAGTAACAGATTTGTGGTATAATAGTGAGTTTTGCTGGTATGGGTGTATCAGGCATAGCATCACTGCTGGAATTTCAAACTCTGTGATCTTTTGAATCATACTGATACAGCATGTATGTGTACACTTAAGAGACATCTGTTCTTTTTCCATGAACAATCCTCTTGCCTTCATCAGTGATCACAAAACCACTGCTGGCCAGATTTTTTAGGTGGACTGTTCTCAACCCAGAAGTGGCACTGAGATGTCTTAAAAAACTGACAATTAAGTGTGAATTCTGTATAATTTGAAAAACTTTCTCAGCCTGTGAATTTGTCGCTACAGGAGTGCACCACTTAGCACATATGAAATGCCACACAATTGACGTCATTATGGTTTCACAATGTCTGAGCTGGAACCCCCCCACCCCCAGCCTCTGTGCATGCAGCTGAGCAAACACAGCACCATGGCACAGGCATCTCCATTATGGAGAGAATATTAGATTCTGAGCCCTTGGAGAAACCTCAGTGCTGAACACTTTGCACCTTGCAGAGCTCACCTATGCAAGGTTGGAACAACAATAAAATTTGATCTGGTTACATGCAGTACTAATCACATATCAAAAGATTAATGATGGTAAAGCCAGTGGAAGTTTTTATTTTTCCTCCTGTGAAGATGATACAGTAGCTCTGGTACAAATATGCTTCTTCTTATTATTATTCTAGACCCCAGCACGCAGCTGGTTAGCATTTCCTCTGTGCCAGGCTAACCGCTGTTCCCTGAGTCTTTGGCTGCTTAATGAAAGGCCAGGAACACTTTCTTGTCTCTCACTCTTTTTCCTTATGTTCTTTCTCCCTCTGCTCTCATTAGCACTCTGTGTAACACGGAGGTTGCTTTTTTCCCTTTCACCACCACGTCCTCCCCGTAAGAATTACCTGCTAAATAGATCAGAGGGGGCTTATTAGTGTTTGTCTACCATAAAGCACATTTACAGGCAGTGGCCCCACACTTGTCTGCTCTGCCAAAGACCATGAATGCATTTATTAGCATCTTATGTAATTCTTATACCATTACCAGTTTGAGTTTGTTTTTTTCTGCCCATAACAGTCACCAGTGTAATCTAGTCCCATCTGCATATATAGGACTTGTTTGGCATTTACACATGTCAGGTGTAGTGGATCAACCAGGACATGTTTGGAGCCCAAGTTTTTGTTGACTTTAGGTTGATTGTTAACAAACACTGGAAGTCAATGGTCACCCACACATTTTTTTTCTAACTTTATCCAGCTCTTCATAAAGGTGGCACTTCAGAATGACTTGCTCTGAACTATAAAACTCAACAAAACATCTGTGTATAGCTGACTGATGTGTTCTGGAAACAACTGACAGAATATAGAATCAGGTTTTGTAAAAACTGCTCTTATGTGTAGAAGAATCTGATCAGTCTTCTCAAGCACTGTTGTTGTCTGAAATGGCTGTCTGTAGGTTAATTTCTATATTTCGCAGTAAATCACGCTGATAAGTCTGAACATTCCCGAAGACAAAGAACCAGGTTTGAAGGTGTTGAGAAAAGGATTGGCAATTTATTTAGCATAAAGGTCTGGACTACTTACTTCCAGTCTTTGTTACCAATGTAAGCTTTGCAGGAGGCAAAATTTGGACCCTAAACATGTTTCCTTTCCTGAAGATTTCATTTTTAGACATTGCATTTTTGCTTAGACAGTGTCAATAATATCGGCCTATTTTTAAATTGCAATAGTTCTGTTACAATGAGGAAGGAAGAGGATGTAAGGCTTTTGTATCTTTATATGATTTGAACTGATAGAACCAATGTTCACATCGTTCAAGTAATCTTGAAGATTACATTACTGATAATACATTTTAGATTTTGTCATTTGTAAGTACCATTACCACAAATAAGTAATTTACCTGTCAGTTACTGGTTTTGAAATGTTTCTAATGGATTAAGCAGACTAAAACATCGTTTTTTGAGAGCCAAAATTGAAACATAGGAAACATCATAGGAAAGGTGTAGTCTTACAGAGTGAATGACCATCATGTGTAAATGTATATGCTGGCCATATTAACCTCATTGTGTCGGAGACACTCAGCGTTGGGCGTGTGCGAGTGTGTCAGCATGTCTAAAATGTCATTTTGAGCGTCAGTGCCCTTGTACAAAGTAGGAAGTCTATTCATGGTTCACTTGGAAAGAAGTGAGCCAGGCCAGGCAAAGATGTGCATTTCATGCGGAATGTAGCAACCAAGATGCTGAAGCATAGCTGATGCAAGGCTACCTGCTGCCGGCCACTGGAGGACAGGGTGCTAGCAATGGCCAGTCATTTGAATAGATGAGGGAGAGGACAGTAGTGATGGAGCATAAAGGTCAGCACTGAGCACACAAGGGGAAACGAGCCGGTGACAGACGTGAATGTGGATAGTTTCCAAGCTGCCAGAATTGCATCTCCAATGCTGTTGTTCATATTCACCATGACAACCAATCAGGCCTTGCAATCAGGTGTAAACAGGCCAGAGAGGTGAATAAAATCCTGCCATCCAATTTTCACCTGAGAATGGTAATGGTGACAAGAAGAATGAAACACCAAAGGACATCTATTAAGAGTCATAAGAAAGGAGGGAAAGAACCTTATAAGTGTTGCAAGGACTGTTAAAAATTTGATGTCGCCAGTAGGGACAGAGCGCTGATTCTTTCATTCATTCTATTTCATACTTTAAACTTTTAGATTTCTATTTTATAATGTTTTTTATGATTGCTTTGTTAAGTGACCTTGTTTCTATGAAAGATACTATATAAATGAAGCTCATTATCATTAGTATTTATTATCATTTCTCTTTGGCAGACAAACCAGAGGTGAAGATCGTGGTGGGGTTTCCACAGGGCCTGACCAGAGAGGGTGAGAACCTGGAGCTGACGTGCAAGGCCAAAGGCAAACCACAGTGAGAAATACTTTATTTTTTCATTAGTCTACCTTCTCTGTTGATTATAGTGAAATAGAAACTCAAATGTCCTATTAGCACAATGCTGTGATTAATATTTAATGCATAGTAAATAATGGTGAATATTTATCTGAAGCATATGCTTGGGCGATGCCAGGGCATTCCAATATTAATGGCATCAGGGAACTGATATATAATTTCTGAAAATAAAAAGATAGAAAAAACAGGATGCATACATTACTGATGGTGTCTAGTAACTGTATGGTAATCAGTCATTTGGAGCTGAAGCTCTGAGCCTAAGACTGATTTGCATGTACATATTGAAGAGCCAAATTTTGCCATCCATCACAGACTGTGATTGTTGGTCCACATTGCCTCAATGACATTAAGCAGCCACACTATCAAACGTTTTCTCACACATGGCATCTGTAGCCTCTAATTGAAAAAAAGTGAAATGAAATGTATATGTGGGCAAATGTGTGCAAACACAATGAGAGGCTCACATGCTACTCCCATCACTCCCTCCATCCTCAACCTTATATTCTGCCAAAAACTGAGGCTCCACCTGTATTTATTTAATAAAGACAAAAATACAATCTGTACAGTGAGCTGAAAAATGGAAGTCGTTTTATTTAAAGTCAGAAGAGGTGCTGTAGCCATTGCTGTCATACAATCTTGAGCTTGGTGCTGTTGGCCCTTTTACATTCTTCCTCTCATCCTGGTTCTCTGCAGCCCTTTGACTGTAAGTTTCCTCCTTTTCTGTTCCTTTCAGTAAAGCACTTTTTTTCTACATAATTTCTTTTCCTCCATAGCAGGAATGCCTGCGTCTTCATACCATGCATGTATATTTAACCTATGATTCATACTCGCACAAATCTTACTCTACATGGAATTCTCTTAGCGCCTGCCATCAAGTGATGTTTTCTCCCACAGAGGCTAAAGATCAACTGTTATTGAGCACAAACCAATATTTTTATTTGAAGCTCAGCATGACTAGCACAGCCCCACACCCACCCACTCCACCACCATTACCACAATCCTTCCATCTCTTCTCAGTATTTTCAATGAATGGAAACAAGCACAAACCAGAACAACAAGAAGAATACTCCTCAGAAACTTCAGGGTAATAACTCGACTCCAGTGCTGCAACTCAACCTTGTGACATGAGCTCAGTCTGCCCATCACTGTAGAATTTGAACAAGCTTCTCTGCACTAGCTGTTTACACTAGGTGTTTTGAAAACAAAGTAGCAAAACTCTTAGCAGCAGGAAAATATCGCCTTTTCATTTATGGTCAGTTCATCAAAGTTTAAAACTCCATGAAGCGTCATAGAATGCAACAGGTTAACAAAGACAAGAGATCCACATAATAAAACTTCAACCTTATCTGACAGTCAAGTAATCTTTTATTAGTTGTTATTGTCTTTAACTATGATCCACTAGTTATAACAGCATTTTTACAAACCAATATTGCTGTGTAAATAAGCCTGCATCGCTCATAAAAAAGAGCAAGGTAACTCCATTATACAGGCTTAAGCCTTAGGTTTTATAATTGATTGTATTTACAAAATAAAGGTTGTTCTTTTCTGACTAGATGGCATGGGCATCATTTGTCAAAACATGTCATAGGCACCTAAATGCTCATTTGCAAACTGTTGTGGAGCACATTTTATATTTTGGTCTGCCCTGCCCTGTCTCTCTGTCCAGGCCTCAGCAGGTGAACTGGGTGAAAGTGGATGATGATGTTCCGTCTCATGCTGTTATTACGGGTACAGATCTCTACATTGAGAACCTTAACAAATCCTACAATGGCACTTACCGGTGTGTGGCCTCCAACTTGCTGGGCGAATCTTATGACGATTACATCCTCTATGTGTATGGTGAGTACATTACATAAGAGTATATTGCTTAGGCAATAACCCTTCCCCCTTTCTCCTTCTCCCTTTCTCTCTCTCTCCCTCTATCCCTCTCTCTCCCTCTCTCTCTCCTTCTCTCTCTCTCTCCTTCTATCTATCTATCTATCTATCTATCTATCTATATAT
>JBBPDC010000023.1:4544814-4556641 GCA_037974485.1 Hemigrammopetersius urotaenia
TCAGAGCTTATCGGTCCCCCGGTCTTTTATAATTAGGCACCGGGGACGATTAAGTACCGGGTCTCGGTACCCATCCCTACTCATAAGATGAAACACTTTCTTTTAAAAAAAAATAGAAGAATAAAAAATATAAAAACATAAAAAACACTGAACCATCAAATCAAGTTTTAGCCTGGCTCAAAACAACTACTGTATTCCACCACCACTATTGCAGTGCAGAGAAGCAGCAGAAGAACAGTAGAGGAAAAAGACAGACCAAAACAAAACATCCGGCCTGCATAAGGCAATAGAAAAAATAAAAATAAAAACACTTCTAAGCATTAACACATACAGGATTTAATTCTCAAATTACAGCATTCTCAAAATCTCATTCTGTAGGTCAACTTTATACATTACTGTCACAAACATGTCAATATATTTCCATACATCTCTGTGTAAAACAAACACACTGGATGGTAGAGGTGCTAGAGCATAGTCAAACTCATTAACAAAAAAGATATAAACCTTTATTAGTCCCACAAGTGGGACATTTGCATTGTCACAGTAGAAAGTGGACAGTACAAAGTTAGGAGCAGCAAAAATTAAGAAAAGAAATACTAAATCGCTTATAATACTCACAGGCCTAAGTCAGCTAATTCACACAAGCCAGAATTCACTCACTAGAACAGTTTGTCAATAGTAAACACTCAATATTGTCAGAAATCCAGCTGACAACTTCCTTGAACATGCAGAAACAGGTGGCATATAGAGAGAACAGATAGCACTGTAAAAATGGAATCTCACAAGCCAGAAATCCCTGCCAAACTATATTGCTAACTTTAGACAACTAGCAACCTGGAAGCTAATGCTAAGTAACTCATTTGTCCAGCAGTCAGAAGCAGAACAGATGGTGTCGCTGGTCTGGTGCCTCAAGCCAACTCTGCCATGCTTTCCTCATTTCTTCTTCCAATTACAGCACTTGCGTTTCGGCCACATTTGCTTCTCCTCCCACAGAAGTAAACAAAGGTTGCAGATGTAATCTGGATAATTGTTTCCTCAAACCCTGCAGTCATCATCAAATCAAAGACAAAATACATTTCTGGCTATGTTTAGATGTTTATAAGGTATATCAAATTCCTGATGTGTTGACATGTGATGGCTCAGGGTAAGAGACCCCAACAGCTGATTTATTTTGGTTAATGCTCTTAAGTTTAAATCCACCTTACACCCCTTTTCGATCTCTTGGAGCGACACATGGAGAAGGAACACCAACACGGCAAGTATGCATTTAACAGCATATTTATTGAGGAGCTCCACAACACCAAATGTCTTCCCACCCTGGACTGGATTCTCCCACCACGCAACCCACCTGTGATAACACAGCCAATAATGCACTGCAAAAATATCCTGGACTTTACACACAGCAGACAGGAAAGAAAAAGGCACCTAAGGTGTTCAACACTACATGCTGGACAAAAACCCACTGCAACCCCCCATGCTATGTGGGAAGGAAATGAGAGGAAGGACAGAAAGACACGCAACAGCACTGAGGGGAACGAACATTCAAAATGTGCACCTAAGGTAAAGAACCCAGTAAAGACAAACAAACAAAAAAAATCCAACTTAAGAGTTCCGGGCTTCTGCACCCTCACCCAGAGGCCCAATTTAACCAAAATAAATAAACAAACAAAAAGAAAATAATCACATAACCCCTTGGGCAGCGCCTGAATCCTCGTTGATCCAACCTTCCTCCTGTGACTTACCCTGCTCACTTTTTCAGGCCAATCAGCCCTGCAGCTCCATAGCAACTCCTCACTCCCCCAACATGGTGTCCTTCCTTCCATGCGGCCTCTGTCCTGCCGTTGCCGCTCCTGGTCGCCTCCCGTTCAGAATCCACACACAACCGACCCTGCCATACAAAAACACACACTACCTACAATCCCCCTCCCAGCCACTGGCTATGTTCACACACACTCCCAATAGCTTAGCCACCTCCCTGTATGCTGGCTGGGGATCGCAAGGGTCTGAACGGCTTCGGTTCCCTGCTTCCATCCGCAGCTGTGGCCCATCCAGCCCGGTCGCCCCTCACCAGTCCCTGTGCTGCTCGATCGGCCTCTGTGCTTCCTCCACCAGCCACAATCAGGTACCTGCAACACAGAGATGGCATGACAAAGCAAATAAAGCCCCTCCCATGGCTGCTGCTCCCAAAGTCAATCTGGTTTCCCCTCTGGACTTGGACCAGCGTGCCGTAGTCCACTCTCATGAGGAAAAGTTAGAATCTCACCACAGCAGCCAATAGTACACCTTAAAATCCCAAACGTTTGGTCTTCAAACATGAGTCCTCCCCTGCACAGGTGGTGGCCTTGTTTTTATGGCCCAAGTTTCGCCCCCCACTGACTTGTCAACCCACAGCCTGCCAATCGATCGCGGAGGGGGAGCGGGACCAACAAGGACCCGCACCACTGTTCATGGCGCTGCCCGATTACAAAAAGAAAGACAAAATGACAACACAAACACCCAACACCGCACTCGATATAAAGAAAAAAGAGAAACAAAAACATATTAATAATAATATTAAAGAAAACACCCCATAAATAGCCCAGACATGACAGATACACTGCATAGCTGCCTACAGGTGTGTAAAAGTCAGATTACATTTGGTTAATTTTCTAAGAGAAATTAAGCACTCATTCTCTTCAAACACACTTGCATGATTTCTGTTATTTACTGATTCTGACATTGTAGATCATTGTAGCCTTCCCCAATACGCTAAAACTAATTCTCTGGAGAACATGTACTAGAACATGAACATGTCCACTAAATCATTATTACAAAAACATCTATACTGGCCAATAATACCACTGTAGACAGAAAAATCTACTGACCCTAATGAATAATTAAAAGTATGCATCTAAATGTCAGATTTGTGTGTTCATGGAAATACTGCCAATGTTCAAAAACATTTCTGCTAAATTTCTAGATATAATCTTTCAGTTACAATTCAATGTAATCGGAGGTAAGTTGCAACTTACCTCTGATAATGTATTTTATTGGGCTGAAATACTAAAAAATATATGAAAGTGCTAGTACCTCTACTACTGTGCTGTTAGAAAAACTAATTTTTGCCTTCATTTGTTTGCATTAGTATTTATAGTGGTGGGGGGAAGATCAAATCACAGCATAGTCTTCTATAGACTTTTGCAGAACATTTGCAGATCTAAAATATGGAAGATCTAAAAGATCTAAAAGGTCTATGAGCAAACATTGTTATAAATTATCAAACTATCTATTTTAAGACATCTTATCATCACAGGTTTTCATGTAATATGTAGTATTCATTTACATTTACAGCATTTAGCAGACGCTTTTATCCAAAGCGACTTTCATTCTCTAACTACAGGGGACAGTCTCCCTGGAGCAGCTTAGGGTTAAGGGTCTTGCTCAGGAACCCAGTGGTGGTGCTGAAGGTAGGATGACCTCTTTGTCCGGAGGCAAGTATCCTACCCACTGAGCTACCTCCACCCAGTTTTCATTTGGCACTGGAAAACACCGGCATGAACCCGTTTGCAGAGAGTCGTGCAGAGATTCCTACTTTTATCTTGTCTTTTCTCTCCAATAAGTGTGGCTGGTTAAAAAAAAACTTGTCTGCGGTGCGTGTTGAAAGACAGATAGTGGCTGCCATTTTCTGAGCATTTGCAGCATGTCATATGCCGTGATGAAGGCAGCCCTGCTACACTCTTTCTTTCTCTCCCTGTGTTCCTCACCAGCTCTGGCGGTGTTCCCTCCTCCTGGATGTTTTATCATTAGCGAAGGGAAGTGTTCCTGGGCTCCTGCCGAGCTCTTTTTGATGGAGAGCGGACAACAAAGCAGAGAGGGGAGACAGCCAGCCAATTTCCCTCACCACAGATGTTAACACAGTAGTATCTGTCTGGATGTGCTGGGCAAACAGTGCCACTGCCCGAGTCACTTTTCAAGCCTGTTATCTCAGTGGCAAACAATGCTCTCTTCCCAAAACTGATCCATAGACACCCCTCACCCACTTACTTCCCTCCCACCCTCCTATTCCATTTTGTTAATTTCAATGTTCCACCTGTTTGTCTCTGGGTGAAGAATTCTGATCAGTTTGCACTGCATGTGGCTCAAGTTCATCATGGCTCCAGGCATCAGAGCAGCATGCTAAAGCTACACTGTAAAGTCAACATCAATAGTACAACTCCCCCACACACACATGCTGTATGCAAAACAACGTAATAGTAGGATGAATGCTATTCAAAAAAAGCTAAAATGCATCAAAATGATCCCATCATTTGGTGTTATGGGCCTCAGTTCTTCCTTTCTTCACCCATATTTGTTTTGTTTTTATAGTTTTGTTGAAAACACGTGCCATCTTCCATTCATGTCACTTTGTTTTACTTTTACTCATTCTCACAATCTCACCATTTAGTTACATACTCAGTATAATATACTTCTTTACAGCATCAGATATTCATTCATTATAACATAAACTTCTTTTTAACAAAGATACACAACCCTTACATTGCTCATTGAAAAACCGGATAAGTTACCTTGGAACTCTGTAAAGAAATTAATCATGCCATGATCAATCATTATATTTATCATATGATGTATGTACACTGTGTCTTATACACATCCTCACTACAAAATTATTTTTTGAGAAAATAAATTGTAGTGAATCTTGTTAGTGTATCTGTTTCTGAGTACACCATTATTGTACTAAAATTATTTAGATAATTTTTAGGCATTTTAAATAACTTTATTTAGTAAGATAATTTACTTTAGGCTCAATGATAAACCGAAAATAATTTTTCTTCATACAATGTTATTTTAGATGGTAAAAACATTTAAAATAACAATAACAATAGTAATAATAATAATAATCATTTATTTAACCTAACAATTTATAATAATATTTTTTTTTATTCATAACTGATGCACAACTGGTGATACATTTAGGACGTGTGGATAAGGTAACAGTAAGGCAACAAGCAACAAGTACAATAGAATTAAAAAATCCTTGCCCTGCATGTCATAATTGTGTTGATTTTGCTTTTGTTTTTGGTCCGTATTGTTACTTTCCCGTTTGTCATGTTTGTTGTGTTATGTTTTCTCATCCAGATGCCCTCACCACTACCCCTATACCCACAACAGCCACTACCACTATGTACACCACCACCTCCCTCCCAGACATCACCCAAGGTACAGTATGACCTTCGCCTGTCCGCCTGCCAATGTATATATGGGTTTGGGTGTGGGTGTGTGCATGTGTGCTTGCATATGCTCGTGTGGAAGAGACAGAGATAAAGAGATGGCTGCCGGTAGTTAGTTGGTCCTGACAAAATTCTCTTGCAGATAATGAGTGACTACTGCTCCCATACGTGGCCGGCCAGTGCCGGCCTCTCACAGGACTCTCCAGCACCACGTGTCGCAGCCAACAGCCAGCACATTTTGCTCTCATTTTTAGTTCTGTTCACTGCTTTAGCAAACTAGTCTTATTAGGATCTGGACCTGTATTCTGGCCTGTCTGCTGCCAGGATGACAGAACCCACCTTTGTGTTTCCTAAGGGGTGACAAAGAAAGGTGGAGTTTAAACACATTCTCATTTTCAGCTTCTTTTGCAGATGGGTTTTATGCTGTCCTTTGTGGGTTTATTACATCCAACTACAGTGCTCATTTTATGCGTAAGCACTGTGTTGTTCATATTTAGTCACTGGCTTTCACGCAAGGGATTTAGTGATGGTAGAGTGGTCCAGGTCAGGGTCATATAAACATAGCTTACTGGTTACATCCAATTATAGAGCTGCATTTATTTACAAGCAACATGTCCATCTTTACACAAGCATGTTTTTTTTTGCACAGCATACTAAAGTATATGGTTATTGTTGACAACATTAACATTCACTTTAATGAAATATACAGACTAATGGTATTACTGTTAAATACAGTATACATTGCCCATGGAATACATGTAGACAAATTGGGCCTGGCCACACACTGGAAATAGAAATTCAATACAAGATAATCCTAATTTTACCAATCACAATTAACCACCATCTTTCATCCCCTGTTTGTTTGACGTCAATGTAGTGATCAAGTGTCCATGTTCTGGAGCTATTGTCTACTACCTGCCTCTTAGCTGAGGAGCAACAGAGTCAGTAATATGAATGGGTGTGTGAATCTACACTGCCACTGCTCCCCAGCCCTCATTTTCAAAGATTTACATTTACATTTACATTTATGGCATTTATCAGGCGCTTTTTATCCAAAGTGACTTCCATTCCCTACCTACAGGGGACAGTCTCCCTGGAGCAACTTTAGGTTAAGGGTCTTACTCAGGGACCCAGTGGTGGTGCTGAAGGTAGGATTCGAACCCAAGACCTCTCGGTCTGGAGGCAAGTATCCTACCCACTGAGCTACCTCCACCCCTTTCCATAATAAGGGGTGCTAATAACACTTTCCATAATATAAAGCAAATTCAATGTTGCTGCTGGCTTCAAACTCTAAAATAGTCACTGATGTGATTTGCTCTAACAATTATGGTTTTGAACCAAGCAAGTCAAATCATTTTGCTCTCCATTTTCAGTGTTCCTCAAGGCAATTCTTCATATTGCAAAGAAACACATCTCTGTATGACAGAGATGCAGCATGAACTTTTTGTGTACATTTGAACCAAAGCAGAAGAGCCTTCAGCTACAAGAGCAATCAAAGTAACAGACAGATTTGTGCGGGTGATTTGAGAGAATCTGTAAAGGTGGAAAAATGAATCAGGCTTGATTAGGCTGTGTGATTGCGTTTAATGAAAGCATGGTGACGCATACTGATTAGACACGCCCGTCTCCACAGCATTAGCAAAACCACTGTCAGCCACTGGCTAATTGTGTTGCCTACTTTTTATGTTTGTCCATACCAAAAATACACTTATGGATCATTGCCCACATCAGCAGCGCCCAGTGGATTACACATTATTTAATAATGATTGCATCCTGATATTTGTGTGGAATTACATGGGCCAAGCCCTTGCCTAGTATAGAGTTTCCCCAACTACTGATGCAAATCCAAGAGCCTCAATTTGTCCTTTTACCTTTAAGTGCATCCTATTATACCTGTGCATTCCACTGTGGAGTGCCAGCCCCTGCTCGCCGCCAGCTGATTTAATTTATCCGGTCAGGGGATGCGTATAGATCAGGACTGTCAAATGAATTTATCAGTCCACCGAGGTGGAGGCCACTTAGAAATTTAATACATTTTTGATAAACTAGCTATGAGAGAAATGGTACAGGCTATACTGCACTTTCAAAAAATCTATTATAACACTAATGTAAGGCTAAAATGCTCTACAACTTCAGGAGGTGGCATTTACATATTAGTAAATTGCCATTTACACCAAAAATAGCTAAATGTAAGGGCTTTGCCAGGTGCCACATGTAACCAGGAACAGTGTCATTCATTGTTATATGAGTTGTCTATTTTCCACCACTAAACAGAGCTCAGAAACAGATGTGTATTGATTTTTTTGAGTGCCTTTTTCCTTCGCCTAAAAGCTTTTTCAAATTTGATCAAAGATGAGGCCTTTCTTCTACTATAGCTGTCTCTATTCAGTGCATTATGTGCAATCTGCCCCACTCTTAATGTACCTTACTCACCCCATATCTTTTTCTCTCTAAGTCTCATTTTTCTGCTCCTCTCTTGTTCCTTCTTGTTCCTCTGTGCTCCTTTCTGTTTCCTTGCTGCTCTATCTCTCTCTCTCTCTCTGCCCCACCACTCTCTCTCCCTCTCTCTTTGTCTCTCTCTTTCTCTCTCTCCCTCTCTCTTTGTCTCTCTTTCTCTCTCTCGCTCTCTCTCTCTCTCTCTCTTGCTCCTATCTGCCTTTTCAGGCCCAAAAAAGGTTTGACTTCAAGCTCAGACTTGAACTGTTTTTGTCTTTGTTCACAGATTTTTGTTCCCTGTTTTCCCAAACTCTGGCCATTGTGCTGTCTCTGTAGCTCAGGCTGCTTTGTTATTACTGCCCGTAATGTCATAGTTCAGAGCAACTATGGAAAGTGCACCAAGGCTTAAATGCACACACATGTGGCAGAGAATAGGACAAGTGTATTCCTGTATTTATATCTATGAAAGCAATTTGTTTGATGACTAGAGTGGTTTGCAAAAAAGAGCAGCAACAATAATAACATCAACAGCAAGGCCAGTGACCAAAGCAATGGTTACCCTGAAATGTGCAAAATAAATTTATTTAATGAAATATTCTCCCTTGTAATAATAAAATGCAGATGAATTAAATTTTCCATGCCACTGTTTTTAATTGATGAAAGGCCATAAATGGAGTTAGCAACCAATTAAATTTAGCTTTCAGCCTTCAGCCTTCAGCCTTCAACCATCTGGTAAACTGATTTTGGAATTGAACAAATGAAATGCCCTGCACAGGCACTTGCAACCAAGCTAGAAGTCCATTTCTCTTGCTGTCTGTTCCCTTCTGCAGAGTAGCGTGTGGACAGAGAAGGGTGGCTTGCTGACATAGGCTAATTAACTAAAGGTCAATTGCATTACCACCAGGAAAACAAAAACTGCAGTGGCGTGATACACAGCACACCAAGAGCATCCCCTGGAATTTATTGCACTTAGCATCAAGCAAACATAAAATTGCTTCCAATAAGTCTTTTTTTACACAGAGCTGTATTGTTACAGGGGCTATGATTGCATGCTATGATGGCTAAGTGGAGATGGGAGTCATAAAGGTAGGCTGTTGGTAATCAGCAAGCCTAGCATGAGTCAGCCAAGTGTTTTGGGCTGAGTAAACACAAGTTTTTGGGCACCTTTATTTAGAAGGATGGATTATGTATTCTATAGACTGTGATTTTAGCAATCTTAAAAGATCATTATAAATCATACTGTACGGCATGGATCTAATAAACTTGGGTATGACATGCATATAGATTATTTAATGGTGTGTATGAAGGTATGTAGATGTACAATTACCTATTGAATCACAAACTAAAATCCAAGTTAGCATACAAGAAAAAAACATTATCAACCTGTGGAGCTTAAACAGAACAAGATGAATTGCACTCCAAAGGGGAGGCAGCGTACCAGTGTCCCATGTACCTGTATTCCTTCATTACACCTCCATGCGCTATATCACACTGATAAATAGATAATTTCAGGTTGGATTTGTATTGACTAGTCAGTAGATGTAGGTCATAGCAGCACTGTTGAGACGGTAACCCTTTTTTGCTGACACTGTCAGAAAACAATCACAGGCTGCCTTTGATTTGCTGGTAAAAATGTATTACATTATTTTCTCTTATGAGGGTCTCATTTACTGCTGCTTGCTTACATCCTTGCACCTTAAGTGCCATCTAACAGTTTCTTTGAAACTATAATTTGTTCTAATTTTGTCATTGTTACTTTTCTAATGATATATTCCTGTGCGTGTGTAATTTAAGGTATTTCATACACCAGCTTTTCAGTACTTGTGCCCCGCCCTTGGCTTGGGCATCAGTTGCACATGCTTGCACACTCTATGTCCACATCTGCAGTCAGCCACCGCACCATGTCTGCTGATATCATGTGCTCATGCCAGCCAGGACAACGTCTCAAGTCAGACAACCATGGCTGAGACAAAAGAGGCTGTGCACAAGGCAGGAAAGTCTTTCCTCATCAGCACATGTACTGATGGGCTCCTGTCCCCACTGGCCTGTTGGAGAACAAGTAGAGTATTGTAATACTTGTTTTGGAGCAGCTCCCTAATTTTTTACCACCTATCACCCTTTATCACTGCTACCCCTTCCTCAAGATGTTGTCTCCATCTGAACCATTTTTCTGACAGAACTCTCAGCACATAGTAATTTCTGCTTAACATCAAATAATAACCTAAAGATATTTTTCTTCATTTTGATCACCCACCCCCCTCCATTCTCATGTATGCACTTCATTTCAAGATACTGTTTGTCTGAAGTGTTCCAAGTGTGCATTCAAAGACTCTAGCTGTTCATCTTTAATAACCACTTTTCTTTCTGCATTAGCAAAAGGTAATCTCAACTCCAATCTCCAGTAGCACGTAGAGACAAAAGCTCCCAGCAGCAGGAGAGATTGTGCTGTGGAAGTTCTCTTGTTTCTGCTTTTTCACTGGAGTATTTTCTTGAATTTATGGTTCTAGATAAAACCTTAAATTTGTACACAACCTTGCATTACATATGAAGGATTTCTAATCTTTTCAAAGGTTCCTCACAATCCCACAGATCAATTACAAATGTGGTTCTTTAGGGAGCCAAAGGTTATTTTGTAACATCACTTCTATTATTTTTAGGAGTGCAGAAGTACACCAAAGTGCCCTTCCAGTGATTATGTGCTGTAGTGCCTAAAGGAAGTAGTGAATGGAGGGAATTAATTTTGAGCCCTAAAAGGATGTATTGATCTGGATTTCCTGCTGTTGAGTGAAGGTTTCTGGAACTTGGGCCATAAAGTAATAGGACACCAGAGGAGCCAGTGCTCCTGGGCCCCAGTACTGGGACAATGCATAAAGTGACATACCCTCAAAATGCCACATGCTTGGTCTGTTCAGTAGGAGTGCTGTTTGTATTTGTTCAACAACCAAAGCATTGTGAGGGGTGCAGTAAGCATAACGCAGTTTAGTTTTGTCCTTGTAGCCATAATAATGATAATAATAATAATAATAATAATAATAATAATAATAATAATAATGGTAAAACCAGAGATATATACGTTTTGATACCGTCCAGGGAACACGAAGAACCCGTGGGAGGTTAAAAGGGAGTCAATCTGAAAACGTTATATATTTATCCCTGCTACTGATTGGCTGCTGCCCTGTGATCACTGGCAGACGCAGTCCAGTTGAGTGTACACTGTACAGTACAGATATGGGTTTACCTGTATACCTTACCTGTAAATACATACATTTCATGAATTTATGAGTACCATCAAAACACAACATTTATTTGGCCCCTCATTCTTAGCACAACTGTATTACATCATGTGCACACAGCATTTGCTTTCTTTCCCTCAGTGACACATGCTTTGATACAGCATGAGAAGCTGTGACACATGTCAGACTGCTTTGATTGGCAGACAGGCCTAGTCCCTGAAAAAGTGTGTCTTCCACAAGCATCCAAATATGTATGCTGCCTTTCATCTTCTGATGCAGGGAACGCACCACCCTCATCTCCCTCCAGCAAGGTGTGCTATGGATACTAACCATCCACCACTTTTCTGACCAATTCTCCATAAATAGTGAGGTAAACTACACCTGCACCATCAATGCCAGCAAGTGGATTATGAACAGGTTCACTCTAATCTTACTGGAGAGGCAGCAGAGAATGTTCTTTTAGGCTTCAAGGCCAAAGTGTATCTGATGCTCTGAAACCGATTGACATCTCTAATGTTTTTCTACCCCATAACAAGCACCACCTCTGCATTGCAGAGTAGCTCTCCTGGTCTGTTTGAAGTGTGCTGTGCCCTAAGGTAATTCACGGGAATGAGGGCTCCTACTCTCATAGATGCCTCCACATTTCAGAGTACATCTTTAACACATTGCGAAGAGAGAAGCAGCACTCAGAAGCAGTCTAAAAGGGACAGTTCTAAACGTAGTGAATAAAAACTATGAAAAACAGAAGCAAGCAGACCCAAATAGCGAAAACAAAAAGACAATTCCAGAAATATAGAGCAAGGGTCAGTACTAGTGGTGGGCCGTTATCTGCGTTAACGTGCTGCGTTAATGTGAGACTCTTATCGAGCGGTAAAAAAAATATCGCCGTTAATCTATTCACAAAGTTGGGTTGGGAGCTGGGTTTATACTACGCAAGCTATGATGACTTTC
>JBBPDC010000023.1:4559939-4575357 GCA_037974485.1 Hemigrammopetersius urotaenia
CGAGATTCTCTCTCTCTCTCTATATATATATTGTGTCATGCACAGCACTTTGATCCTTTGTGTTTACAAAAGAGCTTAACAAATAAAGTTGGATTGGATTGGATTGGATTGGATATGTGTGTATGTATGTATATGGAAAATGATATACTTTGTTTCACAGGCCCTTGTGTTAAGGTGTTATGCAGATATTTAGCTTGAGAATTCTTTGTTTTGTGGTTACAGAAATATCCAAACTGCACCATCATGCTAAAATGTGTCCATTTCAAAGGGTGTCCTTGTGCTGCCTGTGGTGATGTGATGCTCTATTTAATTCGATGTATGATGAGTTTTATCTGTAAACCATTTTTACCTGTTGGTTTATTTTTCCTTGGACTTATTGGAAGGTATTGTTTATGTGGAATTGTCTTGAAATGCTTATTTATTGTATCCATTTTTGATTATTTGTTCATTTGTTTATTTTGCATGCCATACCTCCTTTTTCCTACCTCCTCCCATCACTGTTCCTCCGCACACCGCACTCAGACACTGCGCCCAGCACTGAACCCACTGCTCACGGTTGGTACCCTCTCCCTCCTTCTCTTCTACTAAAGCAAGTCTGGCTCTGCATGCCTGATGATTTCAGAACTCTGCTTAGTGCAGGCAGGAGACACTGGAGAGAAAAACTAAATGCCCTGAACTTAAGGCAGAAGCATAGTGTGAGTTTCAGCAAAAGTGGGATAGCAGAGAATGTGGGATGAATAGGCTTTATAACCACATTGCTCTTTGACTGACATGAACCAGTGAAATGTAATTGACTTTGCTTATTATTCAGCTTTTTTGCTCATTGGCCCAGCATAATCAGTTTCAAAGTTGGAGCTCCTGGTGCATGAAAACGTGTCCCACTCTTGATTAATTAAATCCACATCATTTATATATAACCAATAATTGCAAAGATAGTCCAAAAAGTGCTAATATATTTTACTTTTGTGGAAATACACAACTGAATTAAGACAATTCAGAGCATTACTTTTCAGTGCCGAAACCCGGTAGAAATTTTTAAATTGACAATAAATTCTGTCCATTTGTCTTTCCTGTGTTTATCCCACCTCAGTTTATTTTGTCTATGTTGTACATTTCCTCATCTACTGGTCATTACCACTAACCCCTCTTTTTTGACCAGAAGCTTAGTTTTGGAGCTCTAATGGGTGCAGTCACCCAGTAACTCCAGGCCAAATCACATATCCATCTTACTGCATAAGGCGGTAAGTCCTTGTTGACAACGTACCCCATGACTCATGCTGTTTTCTATCATACTCTATTAATCTGCCTGCAATCATATTTCTTGAATTTAGATTATGCCCAAATGGCTGCTTTTTGCTGAGAAAAATGAAGGAGATCTCCCCTTCGCTTGCCCGAACGCAGATAGTACCCCACCTCGGAATTCTGGCACTACACACAATGACAAAATAAAGGATTCCATTTGCATAGCTAACAGGCTTTGTAATATTTTACAATACCTGCATAATCCTTTTGTTTAATTACAGCTCTATTAAACTTGTAGTTATAAATGCTTGTGTAAATGTGTAAAATTTAGTACAACAGAATTCAATAATAGTCTGCAATCACTTCTTTTCACTTGATGACATGCATCAGATAATTTAATTAACACAGTCATGTTTCATGTTGCATCTTTCTTTCCCTGCCTTGTACACACAGATGCTCCTCCTGATCCTGATGCTAAAACTGTTCAGTATGGGGAATTGCATTTTTTTGTTGCAAAAATAGCAAAAACTTTAAAGTGAGTAATGTTCATATGGACATGGAAAATACAAAAGTACAGTTTTTGGCACATATTCACTCAAGAGTGAATATAGGTGATGGAAAAAGTACATGGAGCCAGGCTATAATTGAGCCATGGCGCAGTTCACTGCCTTACTCAATACCATGTCACAAGAATAGTGTTAACCTTGTGCTGTTAGATCACCTTAGCACTGATGTATTGCATGATATTACTGAGGAAAAAATTTAATAAAAATCTGAACTTTTGTATTCAAAAGAACAGAAGGTGGGATGATATTTTATCATGCAATGCAATGTGGTTTTAAGTGCACTGCTTTAAATATCTGTGAACGTGAGTCATTTCTTTATAGAGTTTGTTTAAATGTGATGAGGGGCCTGTTTTAGTAACATGCATGTTCTACCACTTTCTCTCCTGATTATCTGAATAGACATAAAATGCCTTGTTTGTGAAATGTCTGCTATGCTTTTCTTTAATCTGGCTGTGGAATTGATGTCCTGACCTGACATGAATTTCTGGTAATGTTAAAAACCTTGTTTGTGCTGGAAATATAACACTTTTCTTTGGAAAGAAAGACACATTTATCTCTAAACATTTCAGAAATATGTTCAGCAGGTCTATGATACCATACCAGACTGTCAGGAACAAAAATATATTGTTTATCAAATCACGCTTCACACGCAGAAAAGGAGTACATGCATACAGAGAGAACAAACATGCACAAAGCACTCCCTGAACAATCACTCATTTGCAAGTGACCATTTTTATGTGGTTGTCTTTTGTTGCTTGAGCACATACTCTGTTTACCATCTTGTTTTCTTGGGTGCACTACTTTCACCATTTGAGAGATTTCTCCCTACTCTGATAACAGTCTTTTTTACTCTCTCTGGTGTAGCCTAGCAACAAGCTGTTCAAGGAATAAGTGAGGTTTTCAGCTGGTGTCGGGTGTATGTGCGTGTGTGTGTGTGTGTGGGGGGGGGCGGTTGTGACAGGCTGGGCAAGATTCCTCAGTGGAACAGAAAGCAGTGAAGAGTAGCTAGCACATTACGAGTGAAAGTAGTCCCATTTGAGTATTTTTGGTTGTTTTGCCTGTTATGCTTGCTGTCTCATCCATCACCAGGAAAAAACAATGTGTGTGTGACTGGGGTTTCATGCTCTTGGAAAAATTCCAACCATAATGTCTATATTGTCAGATTTTGTGTGATGTGGTGTTGGGCACAGAATATAGATCATACTGCAACTCTCTGGGCTCTCTGGGTCAGATAAATCAAATACTTATCAGCACATCACAGTCCCTGTCATCTACCTGCTCTATAGCCCCAATGTCTGCACCTGCTATTAATCGCTCCTGTCTCATCTAAACTGATGTACAGTATTTACTGTTTTCATAGCAGCAAATAGAGAGGACCTTTCATCTAGTACACCTCCTTTTCATTAAACTAGAGAGGTCCCAGGTGAATGCTGTCTCATGTGTCTTTACTTCTTTTTTTTCTTTTTCATCACCAATTGTTCCCCACAGCATGGTAAGCTGTGTCTCAATAAATATAGGGCCTGTGTATCTCCACCAGCCACTCAGTGATTAGTTATTTGCTAGCACATCAGTATTAATCCAGGTGTTTAGGAACTGCTCTGTGTGGTGTGTCAGATCCCACCAGATAAGAAATTACTATGTGCTGAGAAACAAGGTTGTTCAAGTAAAGTTCAGCTTTTATATCCCTTTGAAAAAATGAAAATAGTGATTCTTATTTTCCATGTACTTTAACCAAATATCTGTTTACATTTTGATAATACCAATTCATGAATTATGTCAAAAATGTTTTAATGAAACAAAGCTGGTCAAATGAATAGTGGGCTCTAGAAACATATGAATAGAAAGTGTGCAAAGACAAAATTAAGCCTTGGCTTATTGGAGCCATCCCACAAACCCCCTACCCCACCTACACACATGCACACACACACATACACTCTTACTTTCTCTCCCTCTTTTTCTCTCTCCCCTCACCCATAAATCTAAGCCCCTGTTTGACACAAACTAAGCTGCCACTGATACAGGGCTGTTTTTCATGCTGAAAATGACTATTTTAACCGTCTCTCCATCATCCTGTTATAACTGTTGCCATGACAATACCTCTGCCCTGCCCTTGTGGTAGAATAAAGCATGTGTTATTGAATGGCTCCAAGGCTCAAGTTTAAATTCCTTTCAAAGATGGCAAAAATTAAATGCGTTTTTTGATGCACCAAGGCTGTATATCTGTGGTGGCAGAATGCGAAGGACAAGCATTGTGTACTATTGCTTGTTCCTTATAAATAGCAGTCATGGTAATAAGGAAAAAGACTGCCCTTTGCTTGGCAGGGGAAAAAGACTGCCCTCGGGGCTTGGCAGGGCTGAGATTGCTAAAGATAACATTCTAGTTGCTTTGCTCCTGCTCTATGGCACATTTATGCCGGCGGTTGGTTAGTCTCCCTTATTCACCAGGATTATGTCTGGATTATCCATGACCAAGAACATACTGCCATGGTCTGTTTTTGCACTTTCATTCCCTGCCGTCCACTGGCCGAGAAAGGGCAGGTGAGTAACTGCTCTGGAGCAGCGGTGGGGTCTGCACTCTAATCCTGTATCCAGAAAGGTGAACACTATGTATCCAGAAAGGACACACCCGCCAACATGCCTGTCAGGCTGGGCGCACGTGGAGGAGATAATTGAGCAGACTCTGAACCGCAGGGAGCACCATAGCAGAATGCAGCGGGATAATGACCACTTTGCTCTTAGCTAGACAGCAGCGGGTGAAGCAGAAGAGTTTTCGCCTTTAATATCCTCAAACTGTCACATGTGGACACCGTTACAGCCAGAGCTTTCATCAATCAGTGGGAACAAGTTCTGCCATATCTTCAAGGATAGCTTGCTCACTGACTTATTCCTTGCTCTATGTTTTCTCGTTATTTCTTTCCTTTCATGAGCATAGCTTCATGGTTTCATAGGCTTATGTGTTGCCATCCAGAGTGCTTTGCACTGCTGTGTGCTATGTCCATGAGCAAGATTGGAGCAAGATTGGTTGACACAGTGCTGGGAGGAAGACTTCAGGACCACCTGCAGGTCCCTTGCAAGTGCTGCCCATATGCTGCAGTGATTAGTCTGTGAACTGGGAAGGCTGTGAACTGGGAAGGCTTCTGTGCACAAACACACATGCTCTTCCTCATTGCTCTTTGTTCCTCACAACTAAATGGTGAACAGTACATAGAGGACCACTCTGGTGTGTTTAACCTGAAAATAAAAAGAACGAGCTTGGGCCTATGGTATTAAACTGATTCCCCAGCAGACACCAAACTACCCAGCTGGTAGCGTAGTGGTTAGAACATTTGTCCAAACTACATACAGGTAAACAAATTTGGTAAGGAGCTACCTGGGGTAGAGCGGGGGCCTCAGAGATACTCTGGCTTTTGTAATTAACAGAAATATTGTCATTTTTTTTCTCTGTCAGTAACTAATGTTCCACACTGTCATTTTAAGATTCAACATTGAAGATTCAGGATTCTTTATTTGGCATTGTTTTTTTTATACAAGTACACCATGCAGTGAAATCTATCCTGAAGGGTAATTTAACAGAGTGACCAGAGTAATGTAACATTGTAATGTAAGAGTGACCAGAGAAATGTAAACAGAGTAATGTAAACAGCGTAGTATAGTTGCATGTGATGTAATGATACAGTGAGGAACTCTGTATTGTAAGTTCTCCCACTTAGAAATCATGGAGGGGTGTGAAATTCACATGGTAGGTGCATTCCCACTGTGAGAGACAGAATGTAAAAAAAAAAAAGAAAATCACATTGTATGATTTGTAAATAATTTATTTGTATTGCACTGCTGCACATAAGTATTTGATCACCTGGCAATCAGCAAGAATTCTGGCTCTCAAAGACCTGTTACTCTGGCTTTAAGAAGTCCACCGCTACCTAGTAATCCTAATTAGTAGCACCTGTCTGAGCTCTTTAAAGACACCTGTCCTCCCCACGGTCAGTCGGACTCCAACTACTACCATGGGCAAGACCAAAGAGCTGTCCAAAGACAAAACTGTGGGCCTCCACAAGGCTGGAAAGGGGTACGGGGCAATTGCCAACCAGAAAGAGGCTAAAGACGACGGTCAGTCTCCCTCAGACCTGGGAAGGTGTGGAATCAGCCAGAACTACATGCCAGAATCATGGTTTCAAATCACGCATTGCACAGAAGGTTCCTCTGCTCAAGTCATCACATGTCCAGGCCCGTCTGAAGATTGCCAGTGACCATCTGGATGATCCAGAGGAGGCATGGGAGAAAGTCATGTGGTCAGATGAGACCAAAATAGAACTTTTTCATCTAAACTTCACTCACCATGTTTGGAGGAAAAAGGAGGAGGAGTTGCATCAAAAGAACACCATCCCTACTGTGAAGCATGGGGGTGGAAACATCACTCTTTGGGGGCTTTTCTGCGAAGGGGACCGGACGACTGCACTGTATTAAGGAGAGGATGAATGGGGCCATGTATTGTGAGATTTTGAGCAATAACCTCCTTCCTTCTGTCAGAGCACTGAAGGTGGGTCGTGGCTGGGTCTTCCAACATGGCAATAACCCGAAGCACACAGCCAGGATAACCAAGAAGTGGCTCAAGGATCAAGGTTCTGGAATGACCATGCCAATCTCCAGACCTAAATCCAATCGAAAATCTTTGGAGGAGCTGAAACTCTGTGTTGCTCAGCGCCAGCCCCAGAACCTGACAGATCTAGAGATCTGTGTGGAGGAATGGGCCAAAATTCCTGTTGCAGTGCAAACCTGGTCAAGAACTAAGGGAAATGTTTGACTTCTGTAATTGCAAACAAAGGCTTCTGTGCCAAATATTAAGACTGATTTTCTTAGGTGTTCAAATACTTATGTGCAGCAGCGCAATACAAATAAATTCTTTACAAATCATACAATTTGATTTTCTGATTTTTTTTTACATTATGTCTCTCACAGTAGGAATTTCAGACCCCTCTATGATTTCTAAGTGGGAGATCTTGCAAAATCACAGGGTGTTCAAATACTTATATGACAAGGAATATGATATGGGGTCCTGTATCATTCCCTTATAGTAATGCTCTGAGTCTCAAAGCAGTTCAAAAAGTTAGTCTGGTCATGAACTGAAAATGTTGAATGAATGAAAGTTTCTGCTTCGATGTCAGAGCGACTTTAAGTGTCCAAAAAAAGCCCATGCTGAGGATGGGGAAATTTTCTATATATAGTCTGGGCTCTATCATGGACATGCTTTGATGTGAGGACTGTATTGAAGACGCAACTCCTCAGGCTTCCTACTCAGCCAGCCAAAGGTTTTCATTTGCTCTACCAGAAAGTGGCACACCCACTGTGAACGGGCTATACCAGCAACCCCCCATCACCACCCACTACCTCCCCTAAAAGCAGCATAAATTTCATCATAATCCACAAAATAGAGCTTCCAGTCATTGTTCTAACAATGTCCTCTTACCAGGCAGCTAGTTAAAGTTAATTCATCTATCGTAAAGCTCAATGTGGAATTTGGAAGATTTCGAGGGTATCTCACTGCTGCGCCTCACAGCTCAGGCTGTCGAGCTTGAGTTCATGGATGCTGTATGCACAATGAAGTTGGCCACCTCGACCAGGTCGAACAGTTGCCCAGTGACTGGGCAGGAGAATTAGCACTGATCCCATGGCTCACAGGAAATGAAGGATTTGTCGGAGGAATAGACCCTGCCTGTGCATAGATTTGTACGGCTTCTTGGAAGGGACATCTTATCCTAGATTAGCCCCTACTTCCCCTGCTTCTTTCAGAGCAGTGCAACTGCAGTGTTGAATGTGGTGTTCTCAGATTTGCATAATGCTGGATTTTTGTGGATATGAGTTACTCTACACAGCTACTCCAGCAATCCAAGGGTTTTCTGTCATCTGAAGGGCAGATAGTATTATAAAACAATCCTGGACTAGATTTACATACCATTTATTGAGATTTCCTAACACAGGTTGCATGGTAGCAAATGTGACGCTTGCATGTACATTTCAAGAAGTTCTCTGTCAAGACTTACCTGTCAAGCTACATATCCAGGTATCTTGTAAATGTTGTCCTCATTCTACTGTCCCAACTTCCATCACTTCCCCAGCCCAGTTATGTTTGGTCCTGTGCACTGTAAATATGGCTTTGTGAGGTTTGCCTATGACAATCTCCAGGCTTCAACTGATGGGGACGAGTGGTCAGCCTAAGGGGGATGATGAACACAGGCTGAGAAAGGAAAGGGCAGCTTGGAAGCAAAGTCAGTTACTGTTCCACCATTTCTTCCCTGCTTCTCTGTGGGATTTTGCTACTAAGATATTCGTAATGGGTTGAGTTTCTCTGCATTAGTGTTTCTCCATTTTTTTCACTTTTCGAGCTTCCAGAACAGAGACAAGACACAACACTCTCTGACACACATTTTAATGTTGACTTGACCATCCTCTCTTTCTTCACATCATTTTGGTACTGGAATTTTCACATGAACTGCAGTGACTAGAACTGCAGGCTGCAGTGGCTAGAAACTATTGGCATGCTGATTTATGTTCAAACTCCTTTCTCATACAACTTCTACTTCCAATTCAATCTCTCATTGTAAAGATGCATTCAAGTCCGGATTTATACTGTAGAACAAATGTATACCAATTACATTTAAGTGGATGCAGTGGAATAAACCATTATACACAAGACTTCCATTTAAGTGACAGCTAAAGATTGGGTCAAAGAGATTTTTAATTACATTCCCGCAAAGCCACAGGACAGCTTCTGGTCTAGAGGGACACAGGTAAATGCAGACAGGTTTGTAATAACACATCTGTCATCCATCTGCCCATAGGCCCAAGAGCACAGCTCTGTCATTACAATCTGCTCACACTCTCACAACGGCAATCACTATTGCTTAATTAGAAGATTAGAGGATCCAATTAGAAGATCTCCTATCTATGAGATCAACATGTCCTTTGAAATGAGACACTTTTGTTACCCTGAGGGTCGACATTTCCTTCTTGTCAATTTGATTGCACCCAAGTGAGTGCAATGGGTTCTGTTAGCCTGTGGGCACACCTTGGTCTGGCCATCCTTTCAGAACAGATTTTGGTTCCTCAGTAGAAAAGGAACGTGCATTTATAAAACCAGTTCTGAAGTGCTGTTCAGCAGGAAATACAGTATCAGTCTGGCTTACATGCCTTTTAGCCCTTTTGTTAATGAAATGAAGTCTACT
Source organism: Hemigrammopetersius urotaenia (assembly GCA_037974485.1). NCBI lineage: Eukaryota > Metazoa > Chordata > Actinopteri > Characiformes > Alestidae > Hemigrammopetersius > Hemigrammopetersius urotaenia. Next base: position 4,568,968 of record JBBPDC010000023.1, read on the forward strand.
GTTCTTTTCACAACCTCCTTTGATGTTACTCATCACTTAAAATAACAGTATACTTTAAGTGAAGGTGTAAGTAATAAGCAGTGGACTGCTGTGGCACTTTGCTACCCATGGGGGCCCACTATTTCCTTCCATCATGGAAATGGCTTTCAGGTAGAGAACAATTAAATAAATTGTCACAGCTATTGTGCTGTCTTTGAAAGTCAAAACATGATGGCAGAGGCAATGCTGCTTTTTACAGCACTAGCGTTTGATCTGTGGAGTGTTTTGAGGTTTGCTTTTTTTTCAGCGAAGGCTTATCTAGCTAATAAATGTTACAACGGCTTTTGTACATCCACTAGAGGAGAGTTTTGATGTGGGATTTTGTGTTACATTTACTGAGAAATCTGATTAAAGGGGGTAATTTAGGTCAGAATCGGAACGATACTGATACAGAATATCGGTGCATCTCTTTTTTTAACATTTTTTTTTTTATCGGTGCATCTCTAATCACAAACAAGTTTAGATGTTGTAACTGAAGATACACAAAATTAAATCTTTGATTGTAAATTATATTTTTATAGTTTGGACAAAAGTTTAGATTTTGAAGCTGAATTTAAATAGTGCTGGCAAATAACTAACTGCAAAGCCCCATTGGAGGTGATATTCAGAATGAATGAGTGAGAGCACTTCACAACGCTTCACAGTCCTAAGTGAAATTGAGCTGTGTAATTAGGGCCAAATCACCTGCTGCAATCAGTTGGGATACATCTCAGGGATAGCAATGGACACATCCATTTGACAGTGCTGATGAGCATGCATACGCCCCCTTCCATTAGCTTCAGGCAGGGCAATGGTTTAGACAGTTAGACATTTTGTTTGTTCCCAACCTAAAATCAGTTCCCAACCACATTTACCACATTTCTCATGGTAGTCACTAGACATTTTTGCTACAAGATTTCACCTGGCCCTCTGAGACTAGTTTTAAATATGTATTTATCTTTCTATGTAGACCTCAAAGTTTACAGTATATTGTTTACTAATTTTTTTAGGTTGGATCCGAAAACTAATATAAATTAAATGCATTTCCACAGGAAAGTGTAATGATTGAGTGGTTGCTATGAAATGTTTAGAGACACCCAAAATATGGATTTATGGGCAAAAAAAGTTTGTTAAGAAGCTTCCTTGCACCACTGATTCAAACTTATGATTCAGAGGCCAGTGCACTACTGCTGAATCATTGGTGGGGCGTTGATATTGTTTGTTAAACCATAACAAACGGTGAGACTTTTTTTAAAACTATCCTGGGTGAGTTTTTCTGCATTAGTGTTTCTCCACTTTTTTCACCTTTCTAGCTTCCATAACTGTGACAACACACAACACTCTCTCTGACACACATTTTAATGTCGACTTTCTTCACATTATTTTGGTACTGGAATTTCATTACGGGCTTTAATGAGACATAAAACCTAAGAAGAACACAAACCACAGTAATATGTTTGCTTTAGTCACAATTAATTGCCAATATTCAAAGTTAGACACAATCAGAAAAATAACATGATCCCTAGAGCAAAAGTCATCTTAATTTTCCAATGCAGGATAAGCTTCGATTGAGAAAGTTATTAGAGACTAGCTCTGACCACCCAAATCCAGGGTGATGAAACAAAATCTTATCTTGAGGAGGTGAAGTAATTACCTGTGAGAACTGTCACAAATGGGAAGTACCCATTTTTATTTACAGACAAAACAAAGAGGCACGGGGGCCAGAACTCAAATAACGGGATGATATATAGAATGGATACAAACAGACACAACTCACTTAACCATGTTGGAGGACAGACAACGTGGAGCTAACACACACAGACTATTTATGCACGTGCTAACCACCTAACCTAATTATTACTAGATTGCTGGCCAGCTGAATACCCTTATTCCCAGTGCTGACCAGGGATGGCTGCGTCCAAAATTGCATACTTCTCTACTAGATAGTATGCGAAAACAGTATGCGAGGTGAGTAGTATGTACAGAGGAAGTACCAGGATGACCTACTGCTTCCAGCCAAATTCTGTAGTAGGCATTCGATGGGCACTGCACTATCCCATAAGGCAGTGGGAGAGGCGGGGTCATATTCGAAAAATGGCGCAAAACGGTGACACGGCTCTTTTCAAATGTAAGTACCTTAAGGAAAGCGTTAAATTACATGTTCATTGTGGTTAAAATACATTTGTGAGATAATGCCCTCTGTAAAGGTAAAGAATAACGCGCTGTTGTGACGACACACGACACGTGACAACATCAACACAGCGGATGCAGTACGTCCAAATTCCATTCATACTGCCCTCATTCACACTGTATAGAACGTACTGTTTTAACGCTAGAGCAGTACGTTCTAATTCAAATGTAGTACTTACTCAAGTAGTATGCGATTTCGGATGCAGCCATAGTCCCCATGTTACTTGTCTAATGGCGGCCTCTTGCTGCTGCCAACCTGGGACGTGACAAGATTAAGTGTTATAACAGGCTTAACTCATGTGAGGACAGATGTACATATCAGAACATTTTTCACTCAAAGCCTTTATCACCTAAGGTCCTTTGAAAATGTGTGGGTGACACTGTAACTTTTGGTGATGGTCAACAAGATCTTAGTCTAGAGTTGCAGTCTTCTCTTTTGTTGAATTATCATTTTGTGTCTTATCTCAAGATGTGTTTGTGTAGTTTTGAGAAGCCAAAGATATTCAGAAGAGAAGTCAAGATAAAGACACTGCCCTTTGGGGGCACACCTTGTGATCCAAAGTACTCCAGCATTAGCCCTGTTAGAGAACAAGAATGGATCAATACATGATGCACATTCTCAGCACATTCTTAGTGTCACACCCTTTCTTTCAATGCCAAGTCTGCTATCGAGTCTACAAAGGCACCACTGCATTTATTTGATGAGCCTCTCTGGTCACAATTCATCCTTTTTTCAACATCATTTTGATATCTTCTAGCCAGCAGACATGAACTCCATCATAAAACACCAGCTTTGGAGTGAACCAGATTGCTTTTGTGCTGCTATTTTGCCCACAACTTCAGGTCCCAGCATCATTGCCAGCGTTTGCTCACACTCTTCTGCTGTACTCCCCACCAGTTTTCCTAATTTGGACCTTGAACACTGGAATTAAATGTCAGCTTCAGGTTTCCTCCTGCATTTGTGGTGGTGTAAGATGGGACTTGTAATGGACAGAACAGTCTCACAATCCTGCACATCACACTACTTTCATATTTTCCTCCCAATGGCATAGCATGGGTTTGGTATTCTCTTTGAATTTACGGTGCATGTGAGCTAAAAGTGAATTGTATTACAAAGATTCCCCAAAGTGGCCAGTGATAGTGCTCATATTTTCCAATCAATCTGAAAGCTAATGCTGTGAACTTATTATGGGCAGCACTGCATACTATAAACCAGGAAAAGAAAAAAGTAAGAGTCTGAGATGTTATCTAAAGACATGTGGATGCATTGTGAAGTGCCAGCTTGGTACTTTTAATTGAATTGCATTAATATATATGTCTACATTCAATGATTTTGCACGCAGGTTTTTTTTTTGTGTCTGCTGGAGTTCATGTGTCTAGTAGTACACAACTCCAACTGATTTTACACAGAGCCTTTCGTCTAGCCACAGGGCTCCTTCACTTACCCATGAGCCAGTACAGGCCTTGGCTGGACTTGACTGAAGATACCCTCTCTGGCTGAGCTCAGAATGTGGATGTGTACTGAGGCTGCCTTTCATTTTCCTCTGCACTGTAGCCAATAGCCTTGGGTGTAGACCCCAGGAGTCCACGGCAATCCTACCTCACCACTAGAGAAATATTTCAGAAATCACCCACTGGCCTGAAGCTGAATAAAGCTATAGGGAGCAGGATGATATGTCCACATTGCATGTTAAAACTTTGTTTGCTTGCATTATTGTTGAATTAATGTAATAGTAAACTGCATGTTCAGTGATTGAAATTGTATTTTTCAGTCAAATATGAGGTTTTCAATTAGGCTACCGGGTACATCTAAAATAAGCTGCAAATTTAAGCTGAGTTAGCATGATAAGTAGGCAGTAGCAAAGGGTTTAAAACAAGAATTATATAGTAGTACATTACTGATTTGGTATTGTAATCTTTTTCAAAGGAAACTTCCACTGGGATATTTTATTATATTTTTTCTTCTCTTACCAAAATCTTCATCTTTAAAAAGAATTTTGTCAATGTGGGTTGTTTGGAGTCATGCCATGGAATTCTCTGAATTCTCTAAACATCATCCTTCAGTGTATGGTTCTCTAAAGTGCCCATTTTTGCAAATGAGATAAGATAAAGCAAAGGATCTTAAAGGAACTATCACATAATGTACATGTTCTATTCAAATTCAGTTTTATTTCATTTGCTCCTGTTTAGGCACCTTTCTTTTTAAAAGCAAACTGCAAAACTTCTCTTATTGAAAGAGGAGCTTTAGTGTAGCCTACCTGATAACACAGTGCTTTCTCTTCTGAAATGCTAGTTCACCAGTCTCTGACTGTACATCGAGTTTAAAGCTATAGCATTCAATAAACAAGCTTTGTCTCACCTCACTTCAAACAGGACGAGTTGGATATTGCAGCTTCTTACCTCACATTCATAAATGTTAAACAGGAGTTGTCTTTGTGGTAATGATTTATCTATAAGCAGCATGCAATATGTGTAATTAAATGGCTCATTCAAGTGAATTGAGAAGAGAACACATTTCAGGTGTTTCATTAAGATGCCAGTTTCTTGGAATTATTTAATATTGGTTGGATGAGATTAGTCGTGGTTGTTTGAGAATTACTCACTTGTAAACCATCTGGCTCTCAAATTATACATTACCCAAACTGTTGTCTCAAGGTGGACCCTTATTGAATTACTATTCCACCATTGTGTTTAGTGTGGCTCTGCACACAGGCACGATCGTGAACTTCAATCTTCTCCCTTATTGTTGCAGATGTACTTCACACATTTATCTGCGGACAGGGGGTGGGAGCAGGGTGCAGAAAGAGAGAGAGAGAAACAGACAGAGGGACAGTGGTGTATTTGCTCTCTGCTGGATAGGAACAGACAGCTTTCTCCCCTGCATTCATTACACTTGTTAAGATATGTTAGTTATGATTAAGTCCACTCAGTCAATGTAAACAACCTGAAAAGACACTGCACCCAATCTTTGGTTTACCAGAGGCCCTGATCAGACTGACAGGGCAGTGAGGAATGAAGAGATTCATGGGAGTGGTTCAAGAGGTGAGATCTGACATTTGCATAGTCTGTTTATCCCTCTGCCACCCCCCCCCCCCTCCCCTCCCCTCCGGACTTCTGCTGGAGCACAGTCTACATTAACATCTTAATAGGAAACTGTGTTAAACCAGATCTTTACCTCCTCTTTGACAAGAGTGAATTAGGTGTCAGGCAGATTCCGAATGACTTTAATTGAATCTGCCCTCTGCCTGGAAAAGGGGGAAATTTGAAGTCAAAACAACCTATTGGGTTTATCAAGTAATGTTTCGTTGGTTTTGGCAGCTAGCAGTGCAGCATTATTTCACCCTTCGCCCTGCTCCCAGATCTAGCACACAGCTTGTGTATGTGGTGAGATTGGGTAGGATGTTGTACAACCACACTACTGTGTGTTTCTGCAGTTTTTGTTATCCTCTAATGAGTTGTTTACTGACATTTCTATTTTGAACTCTCTCAGGCAATCCCCTAGCTCTGAGATTTAGGCCAGAAGAATTAAGATTTGTTAGTAAATACAGTGTTCCAAATGACCAATGATCTCCAAATATCTCAGTAGTAGTTTTTCTGTCTTTCTGAGAAGTTGAACTGTGGCATGACACTGAGGTTGCACAGCCTTGCAGTGTTGTTAGCAATGAAGTGCTGTCCCCTCTCTATTTCCTCTCCCACCAAACTGTTTAATTTCTGAAAACATTTCTGAGATATTGATGAAAAATTTTGCTACTGCTTTGCACCATGAAGAACCAATCAAGTCCACAAACCGGCACTAACTTGGGGTTGTCATGGATCCCTACACTTGATCAATAAACTTCACATATCATTATGTGTGCTGCTTCAGAAGCCTGCTTTGTTCTCAGGTAGAAGTGGTTTAAATATTTCTTAAAAACTGCCAGTGATTCACATTTTGAGTCTTAAGGGCAAAGTGCAGTTCAGTTCCAGATTCTGAAGTTTTCTGATTCTGATTCTGATAATCCATCACTGTGTGATTTACAAGAAATAATTTTATTGGGTAAATTCACTGAAAAATGGACCAAACTGATATGGTAGTTAATCAAAATGCTGCGTAAATCACAATACTTGTTACGGCTGGTGGCCGTTAGAGGCCACTATTTTCTGTTTAGTTCTGTCTTTTCTGTTCTGGTTAGGTTAGGGCTT
>JBBPDC010000023.1:4631820-4646708 GCA_037974485.1 Hemigrammopetersius urotaenia
TTTTTTAACGCCGTTAATCTCATTGGAATCTTGGCGTTAGCGGCGTTAACCCCCCGCCCAGCACGCACGCACGCACGCACACACACATATATATAATGTATATATATGTGTATATACTTGTTTTCTGTCAAGGCATGTTGCTGTTCACAAAGGCGGAGGGCAGTATAATTTATAATCATTGAGTTCTACCAATTGTCCTGATCCATACAGATAAAAACACTGTTACCCAGAAGGAACTTTTACATATATAACAATTTAACAAAAACACAATTGTGTCAAAAAACTTAAAACCAGTTTCCCCTTGTCATGAAACACTTTTAGAACAGTTCATATTTTTATTGTCGTGAAATGTCCCCTTTTGTTCCTCATGCAGATTTTTTAAAGACAAAGCACAAGTGGGCTTTTATTTATAACATTTCTCAACGTAAGAATGCTGACCTGGGACCAAACTGTCTTAAAAGTAGCATTGAATTGGATTTAATGGAGTGGTCATCTCAGATCAGTGTTCTTACTTGGAGATGCTTGATGAATACCACCAGATTGACCATCCCGGTAAGGGGTTCCAACAGAAAATGCTGGCTGGTGTCTACATGTGTCTAGATTAAACGTATTTATTGGAGAAAGACTTTAGATATAAGTCATTAAGTTGCTGGTTTAAGCATTGTTTGACTTAAGTGTTTTAAGTTTTTAACTGCTAAACTCACTCATTAGTACTCAGTATCGTTTTTCTTTCACCATGTTTCCAAGGGGAAGAGACAAGACTCAACAGTTGTCTCTGCTAATTCACTCAGTCACTAACCAACAACAGCCTTATTAATACATCCTCAGTTATAAGTCTCTATCATTGGTCCTTCTGACAACAGAACATCCTCACCAACCACAGCTTACTAAAATCTAGTATGTTGAATTTTGCTCATAGCAAAAATATATTGTATTATAGTAATGGCACAGTTGGAGAACAGATGAAATTGCACATTTTGGGCCCCCAACCCAAAAGCAGAAAAGTGCACGTAACGTACCACCTAGTTCTGTCCACTGTTACCATAACATTCAAAAATACACAATGGATATCAAGGTACACAGAACTGTTCTGTAAGAGATATAGTACATGCATTTCTAAAATGCAAACCTTTATACCCCCATTTACGCCCAAAACCAAAGCAATTCTAATAAAACAAAACACAACATAAAAAAATCCCTAAAATACAGTAGTACTTTTTCAGATATACATTACATTTCTGGTTCAGGTGCATGTACCATTTGTCAATCACAAAGTATTTACAGTCTCACTGCAACTTTTCTTAATATAAATGTGCATTTTAACACTTATTGAATCATGGTACATTTAGTTCCATAAAAAGTCCTTTACATATTGTTAACACAATAAAAAAAACTGTAATGAAATTAAACACATACAGTCAAGAGACAGTCCACTGTCCTGCAGAGGCTGCTGAACTTTATTTTGAAAACTGTTATCAACCTGCCAACCCTCGCATCCATTAATCATTTGCTTATTCTACATTAATCTCTGCTTCGGGCCTCTGCATGGCAAGCTCAGCTTGGATAAAAGCACCCTGTCCCAAGGCAGTGGAGTAAGCTTGATTACTGAGGGAGGCAGAGTACCCAGGAGTGTGATAGGAACTCGATCCCACACGGTTTAGTACGGAGGTTTGTGAATGAGGTACTGGATGATAATCATCTAGATTATCATAGTGGGATTGCAAAGTTTGTCTTTGCCCATGTGGTAGGTGTGGATAGGATCCAGCAAGGTCTCGGTCCAAGTTCTCTTGTACGTGAGATGCAGGGTTAGACTGGGTGTAGTGTGGCCGTTCTCTAACACTATGGGATCTCTCTGGCTTTGGAGGAGGAATGGGTTTTACAGGGGCTGTCTCCTGGTTCTCCTCAGTATTGCCACTAGTGGTTTTGACCCTGCCTATGTGCCGATCTGGATCTGGACGATCATATCGAGGCTGGAAGCTTTTGCTCTCTTGGTGTTCATGCCAGTGCTTACTGCTTTGCTGCTTGTCTGCCACTTCAAACTTGGACTCAACATGCCCACCTTCTGATTGATGCTGCATGCTTCGAGGAGGCTGCAAATGATGAGAATGGCTAGATGGGTAGGTTCTAGAGCTCCCTTCTTTTTGTGCAACACCTTTGTCTCCCATTCCATTTCCCTGGCAGTGTTTTCCTGATTCCATATACATCACAACGTTTGGGTCGGACAACAAGTTTCTGGAAATGTGCTGGGAACCAGGAATTACACTGTATCTCCCGTCCTTTCCTTCAGCAGCAATCAACACAGCTTTACCAGGATCTGATTTACTGCGCAAGTGAAGTACCTCCAATCCACCAATGTCTCCTGACATGTAGGGCCCCACATTATCATACTGAGAGATGAGATGCCCTTTCACCTTTTGTCTGGCTCGGCTTTCTCTGCGAATAGAATGCATGCGAAGCCTCTCTGCTTCTTCTGGGTCCCATGCAAAGTAAACAGCTCCCTTTGAACCATGGTAAGGTGGGATGTCCCTGCTCACAAAACTATGCTCTTTTACAGGAATGATATGTCGTGTCAGGTACTGATAGCCTCCTGATTTCTCACCTGACCTACTGAGATGCTGGCTAGCATCACGACTGCTTAAAGAATGGAAGTGGCGTAATCGGATGGTTCCATAAGGATCCACATCATAATAAGGAACATCAAGAGGATGTGAGCCAGAGTAGGGACTGTAGCGGTACTGGACTCTTCCGTTCTCAAAGTAAGGCTGTAGCTGAGTGACATGATATTCGGCTTGTGAGGGCTGCTGGTAAGACTTGCAGTGGTAGACAGGCCGCTGACAGTAATACAGCTCATCTTCTGGAGGAACCTCTGTTCTTGTTATCGGCACTGAACGAATGCCGGTTGGTGGCACATGCAGAGAATGCACTCTGCGGATGCTTGGGTACACCGCAGGTCCATCCACTAAGCTATAGCCATGGCGGTGCACTGATCCATGGAAAATGTATTCACCCCTTATTGGTCCACGAGATTTGAAGGAGTGGTGGATGGACCTCGGTCCAATTGTATTGTAACGGCCATCGCCGTGGGCTCTGTAAAGAATTTGGGGCTCGGATTTAGATACATAAGAGAGGTTAGGAGGCACACTCTCAGGCCGATAATGGCACCCCATGGATGATGACCCAGAAGGAGCTGCCCTTTGATGGTAGTAGGTATCTCCAGTAGACTCTAGTAAAGCTGTCTCTCCCTTAGAATGGTAAACATAAGCTGATTGATGAATGGAAGACTTGCGTTGTGAAGGATGAGACTGTGGCAGGGTGTCATCCAGTGGTCCAGGCAGTGAGGCTTCTGCCAACACAGCATGATAGGTAGCTGCACTGGCAGCCTCAGTTTTACAGAGGGTGGCTGTTGCAATTTTACTTTCAAGCGAGCGAACAGGGGGGACTGGTGGTGTTGCCACATGAGAGTGCCGATGAATACTTTCCATACGAGAATTCAAAGGCTTTATCACATCCCAGGGCCATTCTCCACATGGTTCCTGGGGTGCTGCTGGGGTTGGTGCAATCCGTGCATTGGGTTGAGACTTGGACTGAACCTGAAGCTGATTCTGAGAGTGAGGCTGTGGTTGAGATTGGGGTTGCAATGGCATTTGAGGTTGACTTTGCATCTGACGCTGAGGCTGGAGAACAGCTATTGGTTGCTCAGAGGATTTTGTGGTTAGTGATGGGAGAACACTTTTAGAGAAGTGAATCTGAAACAGAAAATGAAAGCAAATTAAAATTAAGGGGGAGGGGAGGGGGAGGGGGAGGAGGAGAGAGAGCAGAAGAGAGAGAGAGAGAGAGATATGATCTGAAAGCTCACCCCAGAACTGTGTTGCGATATGACACCAGATTCCTTTCTGCTGGTGGTGGGTGTGGTGACACCAGACTCCTTTCTGCTGGTGGTGGGTGTGGTGGCACCACTAGTGGCATTGCAGGTAATGGTGCTGCCTGTTGTCTGTCCCGCAGAAGGCTGCTGCCTCTCTGGACTTTTATAGATGGGGGAAAGCTGGACAGGTTCACTGGCAAGAGGGGTACACTGGCTTGACACCACTGGAGTAACAATGTCCTTGCTATTACAGGGACTGCTTAGTGACTTGTCACTGTCTACTATGCTCAGGTGCAGGCTGTTTGAGTGCGTTAGTGTTTCGGTTTGGGTACAGGGAGGAAGTGAAGAATAGGTAGCAGGAATCTGAGACGCATCCTCTGCTTCCTCTTGGGATTCCTGTGACTGGAGTGTGGGAGGGGGTGGCCAGTCAAGAGTTTCTACAAACTCCTGTGCCCTAAGTGGTGAGGGAGGTCCAGAAGGTCTCCTTTGCGAACAGATAGTGGCCTGCTGAGCAGATTCAGCTAAAGCTAAAGCCAGCAGGCGGGCAGCGTTCTTTGGCTGGGGAGGAGGAGGAAGTAGTGATACAGAGCTTACTGGAGCAGTGGCCTTTGGTGAATCTAGAGCTACAGCTCCTGGGAAAGGATGAAACAGAGGGTACTGAAGGAGTAAGATAATTGTCAAGAGCAGGCAAATCTGTAAAATGTTATGTGTGCACTATCTACATGTCAAAACTTTTTTCTACATTTAGGATAGCCATACATAGTGTTAGAGGTCAAAGCCTGGTAAACAAAACTGAAAAGAAAAACATTTTTTTTATATAATAACAAATGATAAGTCATGACAAATGAAATTGTCTGGTATATACATACCTGTTTTTTCTAATGTTTCCAGTGGTTCATTCACTGATTTCTCTTTGCTCTCTTTACACTCACACAAAGCAGACTTGGAGAGGAGTTCTAGCTGAATGGCTTCGCTCAGAGGCAGATCAGTGGAATTTAAAGACAATAAGCCAGTTTTGGCAGAAGAGTCTTGAGGAGATGAAATAGAGAAATGCTGAATCACAGAACCCTCTGGTTCTTTACTACATATAGAAGTATCTGTGGGTTCAGAGATACTTAAGGGTGCCAACATGCAAAACTCTGCATTGCTCTCAGGAGTCCAGAATATAGCTCTCTCAGAAGAGGCCATTTGCTTTGCTGGACTGAGGTCAGGAGAATGATAAGGGCTGGTGACTTTTGCTTGTACAGGCGAGACTGGCTCTGAGTCACTGACACTGCCAGGACTCCTCTTTAAACTTGCAGCATCTACCTCTGGTGAAAGGACAGAACTTTCTGCCAAAGGCAGACTACATTGGAAAGACATAGGGTCAAAGTCCAGAGTGGCCATTCCAATGTCAGGGGGACTCAAATCCACATCATCAGTGGAGCGTGGTGGAGAGATAAGAGCTGGCACACAGATTGGTCCATCATCCCCATCACTGTCTCCATGGCCCACATTGTCATAAGAATTACAGTGCTGCCTGCTGTCCAGCAGGTCACCATTGAAAGCTGTGGACAAGGCATCACTGCTGGAGCGAGGTCTCCGGGGCCTGTACATTTTGGACTCACCTGGTTTTAGAGGACAGACAATCATTAGAACAGGGAATAACAGAAACATGCTTTCAAATAAAAGTCAGCAGTGCCATGTGAGTAGACTTACCTTCAACATTGTGTAGTGAGCTGAGGGACTCCTCACTTTTAGCAGATCGAAGTGTGCCAGTATCTCCTCTTCCTCCCGCTAATGCCATGGATTTGAGTTCATTAGGTTCACTTGGGTTGCGATGCAGTTTGCGCTTAGACATAGAAGAAGACTTGCCGAGGTTAAAGAATGACCGCCAACTACCAACTGGAGATTTCTTTGACTTTATAGGTTGTCTTTTTCTGTTCAAGAGAAGAAGATACACATATATAAGTAACAAACAGATGTGCATAGAATAATTATGTATGTCATTTAACATACCTCTCCATGGGAAATTCAATGACTGTGTGGAATTTGCCTTGTAAAGCAGCAGGTCCTTCTCCAACCTCAATATATTTGCTATCTGCAGTGACAGGAGAGTTGATTTGGGCTTGAGTACGTGCCTGGGCTTCTTCTAGTGTAAGCAGTTTCGTGGAAGGAGACTGCACCAGCAGCGACTTAGGCCGAGACAAAGAGCCGTGACCTACAAAAGCAAAAACAAAGTACAAGAACATAAAAATTGGCATATAACTGAAAGTGTAACTTAAAATAATTATTTCAAAGTTTTCTTTTCAGTCATTTATCTCACATACCAGCGCCCTCTCTGATGAGTGAACTCAGTTTAGGGCTGAAGAGAACATCAACATGGTTGAGAATGAACTCAACTACTACTGACTGTATTCGCACCTCCATAAAGGCAGCTGTTCCACTGAAGCATGCAGATTCTATCTGCTTAGACCTGATTGGATATCCAAAGGGGGTGGGGTTATCATAAAAAAAGGTATGAACTTAAAATAAGTTCTAATATGATTATCTTTTAGGAGTAGTAAAAGCTTACCTCAATAGGTTTGGAGCCCAAACAATTGCCAAATTCTTACTATGCATGTTTGTGACATAGCTGAAAGTTGCCAGCCGTGATAAATGCCTCATCAGAAACTCCAAGGTCCTAAAAACAAACTTCATGTTCAAACCTGTATTTACTCATGACATCTCAAAAAACATTAGTTATGAATGGAAGTGGATAGGGCACGACGCTCAGAAGGAATGTGCAAGCCGACAGGGGGCACTGCAACCATTCCCTAACCTGTAATGCGGAGGAGGCAACTGCTGGATGACATCATGTATTTTGATCAGCCTCTCCTCATCTGTAGCTGCTGATACTGCCTCCTAAAACCAGGGAAAGAGAGCAGAGACAAAAGAGGACAATCAGTTTCAGTACTGACCAGTGGTTTAACCCAGACAAAAACTTTCAATCCTAGGCCTAGACAGAGCGCAGCTCTCTACTAAGCCAAGTACTCAGCCTCAACATTCAAAGGTCATGTTTTTTCTGTACTCCCCTGGCTACCTGGAAACATCTGTGTTTTCTTTACCCCAGCCTGTTTCGTCTGTAGATGGACTTCATTCTTGAGATGCTGTAAATGTTCCTGTTCTATTTTGCATATGGATATGGATAAAGTCTTGTTTCTGAAAACATCATAAGCCCTGACTTTGCATATTCAAATCAATTTGAAAGTCCTTGATATAAAGACATTTCAAACTTCAATACAAAAACTACTTTACATAACTCAAATAAATGACTCTTACAAAACATTTTTCCGGACACTAATTTTTCCAGTACCTTTGTCAATCATCAAAAATGTGTCTGTGAAAGTGTGCATGATCTGCTTTAAGGCAATAATGTTTCTATGACAGTATTTACTATGTGCTTACTGAGAATTTCTCATAAAGCTGGTAGGTGAGCAGTGGGTTGGGTAGCTCTCGAAAGTAGAGCTTGCAGAGTGATCCCACACAGTGAATGTCCTGGATGTAAACATCTTTTGTCAGGTCTGGGATCTGCTCAGAATCAAATTCATGTCTAAAGAGAGGAACACATGACAATTATCAGCTGACTTAAGAAAGGAGTACATGAGAGCTTGAGCTGCTTTTAATGGAAATGAAATGTCACAATTACACTCAGATCCTAATATATGCCAGCAACAACCACATAGCAGGATTTTCTGATTTGCTGATTTTGAGATAAATACACAGCTTGACACATAACAGAATGATCTGTTAAACCCATGTCCTTGAGGCACTCTGTATTTCCAGCTGTTTACTGGTTATTTAGAATTCTGGGTACAGTCCAGATTAGATCTACAGAGCAGTGTGCTTTTGTAATTTTCAGCTTTGCTTCTTTCTCATACCGCAGTTTCTGGATGTTGGAGGCAATCCCAGAGAGTCGATACATTCCATCCACAACTCCATGCTTCTCAATAAACTCTGTGCAACTCTTGAGGACCTGAGGAACTAGAGATTGACAGTGTCAGCTAAATAGTGTGCTTGTACTGTTTTTGGTTAAAACCTTTTCTGAAATATAAAGTACAAAATCTGGCAAATAATTATAATGTTCACAACACAAGATCAACAAATGTTACACTATTTGCCATATTCTATATGAGTATTCTAGATGCAAATTAACCCTAGCCGTGGCTTCCATTTAACAATTAATAATGATTAACATTCTTTTAGGTCAAAATTTTTTAAAATGTATTTCCTTAGTCGTGATTAGTTTTTTTTTTTTGTCGCGATTAGTTTGCAAAAGGGTGCAAAATAAAGTTTTTTTTAGATTTCACACAGTACAAATACTGTCACATAAAAAGCAGCAAATAAAAATATCTGGACACGATTTTTATACAAGATCAGTCCATTGTGAAAAACACACTGTATCAATGTGTAGATTTCTTCAGAATATTTCTGCACTGACACGCTCTTACTCCGGAGACACCAAATGGACTGTGGACCTGGTCCTGCAAAGCTACACCCAAAAGGGGTACGATCAGGGGAAGGAGTTCAAGTACAGACATCCCTATCTGGCCTTGAACTCCTAACTACCATTATCCGGATGATGAGTGACCTTTCTGAAGCAGCTGTTCAACTGAATTCCTGACATAGCAGTTTGCAGAGGAAAATCCTCAGGTCCAATAAACCAATTCTGATGGTTTTAAATTGGGGTTGCATTTAGGGGAGTGCAGTCTTATTTCTAAAGGCATGACTTCTGGTTAAAATTCTAGATCTATGAGTAAAAGGTCTACAGACTGTCAGAATAATGAGATATGTCATACAGTGATTTATGTTGCACTGTTTGAATAGAATGTTCAGTGTCATATTTCTGAATATATGGTCTGATATCAACATTCTGAGACATACACATTCTTAGATTTAGCCTTAAACCTATTAATAGTTGCAAAGCCTCTTCAAGTTGTATGGCACCTTTAAAAAAGCACAGACTGTTGATTTTGGGTGTAGGCATTAGCTCAGATTTTGGAGATGAAGAAACAGAGCAAGGGTAGAAAGCTGCCAAGGTGCTTTGAACCAATGGAGAAGAAATCCCCAGAAATTGCCTTGCAGACCATTCTATCTTAACTTCATACCCCTTTAAGCCATACAGTTGCTTTGTTAACTAAACCAAGAAGGCATAGCCAGCTGTAGTGCTGGGGATCGAATGTGTCTACAAGGCCACATAGGCAGAAATTACCGGAATAAAACGCCAGACCATTCATAACAACGACATCATGACCTCTCTTTTATGCAGAGCCATGAGTAATAGAACAATTTTAAACAAGGCAAGTGGGAGCTTTAAAAACATACCATCATGCCCTGAGTTGAGGAGGTGCTCTCCCAGGTCACAGCCAAACACCCTCTCCCTTAGGATCCCTCGCTGTTTCAGCTTCTGTTTGGTGGGTCGGGACTTCATGAAGCTGCGCAGGAATGTGATCAACTTCCCGTGTTTTTTGGACACTGACAAAGAAATTGAGATAAAAGCTTGATGTATCACTCTTTACAATGATCAATGAGACACAACTTTTTACTTTTGACATTAATATATCTTAATAAAAAATGGTATGAAATTACACAAAACTAAAAAAAAGGAACTTCCTAAATATATTAAAAACTGATGCTAACACAGCCCTGACAAACAAAAGGCCATTCTGCTAGAAGATCAGAACTACTGCATTCATCCAGAGGTGAATCCTAATTCCAGTGATTTGGACACTTTGTCCTTTCCTTTTCATGTTACTTAGGCACTTGTTATTCAACAACTGGCAAAGCAATACTGGCCCAAGTTGTCCACCCCCTTACCCCCCAGATTTATGATCTAAAGCGATTTAGACAAGAAAAAAAAAAAAGACAAGAAAAAAAGAGCCAGGAGCCCACATAGTGCAACCACCTACCTAACAAGCATTACAACACTAAAAAATGCTCTTGGTTTTTCAGTTATAAAATAGTTACCACAGTGTGACTGCCAAGCTTCAATTACACAATGTTAGGTTTATTAAAATGTGAATAAAGCTTTCCAATTATGCAATTCTTAAAGTAGACTAAAGTTTTTGGAAATCAAAATGTTTGGTATGCTATGTTGCTTTTACTGACAAAGTGCTGAGAGCAACAGACATGCAAATGAAATCCAGCAGGCTGCTGTATAATTTGCATGTGAAGTTTCTGGACTAACTGGAGGAAAAAGGGGCAGGGGGATAATGAACGAAGAAATGCCTTGTAGTTCACTGGAAAATGCAAAAGCCTTACCAATGGTACAACAGAATCAGTGTAAAACTGATACCTAAAAGATGTTTGTACAAATGTAGAATACCAAAGCATAATACATTTTATTTATAAGTGCCTTTCACAACACTCAAGGTCACTTTACAGAAGTTATTCAGAAATAAAAATGTAAGAACAGATACATTAATTTAAGAAGCATTTATAGTGGATTGTGTAGTCCTCGGATAATCAAGGAGGGCGTTCCACATTGGGCACCTTAAGCGCAGGATACGGTGGGCCAGCTGATTATCTTTAGGTATGATGGTGACTCTCTTGGAGTGGATGGCGCACAGATTCGTGTCCTCGAACAGACCCACCAAGTCTCACCTCGCTGGCTTCCTGCAGGGCCGTGACGGCAGAGCTCTGGAAGCGGTGGTCGGTCTTGAAATCCTGATCGATCTCACGCACCAGACGCTGGAAGGGCAGCTTGCGGATCAGCAACTCTGGATTTGTGGTAACAGTGGATCTCTCTGAGAGCCACGGGGCTGGGTAACTCACTGTAACAGTGAGGTTTCTTCACGCCACCAGTGGCCGGAGTACTCTTGCAAGCAGCCTTCACGGCCAGCTGCTTCCAAGACGCCTTACTACAAATCGATTTGTGTGCAGTTTGCTTTCTTCTTGCCTTAGTTGCGAAGCGAGATGGTGTTTTGCCTCAATAAAAAATAGCAAAAATAATAGTAAAATTTATAGATTACAGTAAGTCCTATGTTTTACGCAGATCAGCACTCGCGGATACAGTCTAACACAGATTTTTCTAAGAACTGAACTGTATTACCGCCACCAGTCCAGTGGTGGTGGTAATACACTAAAAATATGTCAACCACCATAAAAAGTAGAAGATGAAGCCTGCTGCTGCACAAAGTATTTGTGTTTTAACCCCGCCCCCCATTTTCAACAGTTATCTCAGTTTTAGTATTAGTTGTGCCCTGTCTAAACATGTGGATAGAGAGTTATTTCAACGTTTTTTTTGTGTACGAGTGTTTGTTTTCTCTCACCGCACGCTGCTAATGCTAACTGTTAATGCTAATGTTTTTTTAAGCAATAATGTTTCCTGATTCTGATTATTTATTTACTTTTACATTTTCTTATGTTCTAGGAGCATATTTGGGGCATATATATGGTTTAAAAATAGGCGTTTTAAATCATTTTTTTACCAAAAAAGAACGCATTTTTTCACTATACGCGGGAGCTCTTGGAACATTACCTCCGTGAAAAGCGGGGATTACTGTATACAATACTATGTATTGATCTTATGAATATACACATTAAATTATAAAACTTTAAAAAATAACAAACAAAAACATTCCAGATGGAGTGGCGTCAGTCCCGCCTGCATTCCCGTAACCTAGCAACTTGTCTTTTTAATACAACAAACATATAAACATTATTTTGGCTTTACTTCATTTGCTTTTATGTTCAAGCAGGAAACTAAATCCCAGAATATACCAGGTTGCCAACTGCTTGGACAATCAGCTGTCGCTGAAAAAACATGTGGCAACTATAATGCACCAAAGTTGGAGTTATTGTAACTGTCTGGATCACTGGCCCTCACATTCATTGTGTGTGAGTGTATGTGCACTGTGACATAGGATAATGAACAGTAACATTCAGGATGGGTGCAACAGTCCAAGTGTTGACCCTGTCATCAGAAAAGTTCAGTCAATGATAATGCCACAAGCCTCACTTTCTCTAGGTTGGTAAGGTGCCAGAATCTGTTAGCTGATGTAACAGGGTTGGCAATAGGGATTTTCATCCAAGCATACGGTTGTCCAATGACTCTGCATTAGCAGCAGTTTGAAAAGATGTACTGGCAGGCTTTAAAGGATAACACTAGCCTTCCCCACAGCACTGGTAGTCTCACGTGTCTGGGGACTCCTAGCTAGCAAGTAGAACAGGACATGACTAAATTGGTAAGAAATTGGGGGGAAAACATGCTAATTTAGAGGACACAATCTTTCATTTAAGTGGAACCACAATGGACACTGAAGCTTGACATTCTAGATTTTATTCTATATGCTTGAATACAAATGAATTTTCTCAAGTTTATCCATCACATATGGTTCTACTCTCTTCTGGGCCAGAAAAGTCACAGATCCCGTTTGCACAGACTGCCATCCCAAGCCAAAGAGACAGGTAATAGGGCCCAGAAAGCTGCAAATGAATGTTAAAAACATCCTAATCACATACAAACAGACTATTATTATATGAAACTACATAATAAGATAACAAAGATAACTAAGATAGTAAAATCTTTAACAGCTTGTTTCTTAAAATATGAAAGCCATGCCTGCTGTTTCTCTGAAGAAATCATATGCTGTGATCATTTGGGGTGAAATAATGCTGAGAGAAATAGAATACAGATAAGTGACATAAATGAGAGTTAAGTTATAATGAAGAGCACATGGAACACCACTAAACAGGCAAGCTCTTTAGGAACTGGCTTAACTTATGTAATCAAAGAACAGAGAGTTCACATCAACCAAGTATATTAAATATCCTTGATAACACAATGAAAAATAACTCATTCTTACCTGAAAAGGACAAAAGGGATCTTGTCTCAGCACAAATTAAGACTAAGAGTATCACTAAGCAAATGCTCTAGCCTGGCTTACCAGCACAGCAAACTCAACCACAGCTCCATTCACCCGGTGTAAACTTAGTCAACATTTTTCCCTCCTTTTGCATTTTTCCCAGTCAGTATTTGTCCAGCCCCCAGTATCAGCTTTCAGCCATGGAAACTGTTGGGGCGGACTAAGCTAAACCGCTCCCACCACCATGAACAGAGGAAAGCTCTCAGCCCCGTTTACAATTATGACACACGCATGCGTGTTCACACATACCTCTTCGCTCCGTCTCCCCCTTTTCATGGTTCACCGCTCCTCTAACACAGAAGTATCAGCCTCTCTCTTTCTGCTAAGAGCTAAATATGACACGTCTTCTACTGCAACACAAAGTTCTTTTCAGCCAACAATGGCAAAAAATATTGGAAAATTTTGTCTTCTATTAATTGCTAGGACCCACAAAACATCTTATGTTGCTTAAGTACTGAAAGCTTAACTAGATAAAACATTTCATGTTATATCCAAACAATGAAGAATATATTTATAATTAATCAATTTTTATATGTGTACCTCTTTGAAATTTTAAACCTGTCTAACACACATTTTCAAATTACTTCAAATGTTGGATGTCTTTAAATCAATCTTTAATTTTTTTTCTACAACTGTTTTATGTTATATATTCCCTTTCCATTTAATTCTCACTACATTCTTCTCCCTCACACACACACACACACACACACACACACACACACACACACACACACAGATAGAGAGAGAGAGGGGAGGGGGGGCTCAGGCAGGAAATGGACTATACCGCCTGGGAGAAGGGGACAGTTATTGCTATGTGTTCCTTAAAGAATATCTCACAGTCATACTCAGCTGCCTTGGCTTGTTAAAGCAGACAGCTGCCCTTTGTTCGTATGAGAAGAAGACGTTGCTGCTCCACAAGAAAGAGAGAGATCCAAAAAGAAAAAAACCTGCTCTGATTGAAGGTTAAACTTACTCTAAGTAGATCTCCAAACATAACACTGTGTGTGTGTGTGTGTGTGTGTGTGTGTGTGTCTGTGTTTGTATATAAAACATTCTCATAATTACATTCTGTGCACTGTTTTAACCCACGTGACAAACATTTGCAAGGATTAACCATTTACCGGGAGCATGCCAGTCTCAAGACAGTCACACCAAATGAATGATTCACAATGCTCTGCCAGTACAGACAGGCCTCCTACTGGGGAGCTGAAGAAACACCTGTATTTGAACACACTAGGGTAGCCTAGAAAAATGCGGTATTTCAGACTCAATAAACTAGTTCACATACTAGTTCATACTGTCAGAGAACAAAGGTGGAATTATTTTATAGCCCTGCAGAGTTTATTGAATCAGCTTTGAGATGGTGAAAGAACAGAATAATTAACCCAAAGCATAGACTTGCTGCTTAGGGGGACATTAAATAGCAGTACTGGAACCATGGGTATAATGTCAGAATGTAGGGCAGATTAGAAATAAGGAAAACATTGACAGAGGGAGAAATTTGGGCACAGGTAGTTTAACTGTTGACTTGGTCTCAATAAAATGCAAATCGCAGACAAAGACATTCATACACATTACGAAAGAGGAAGCATAAAAACAAACAAGACAAATGGAAAACAAAAGTCAGAGTGAGCGAAGAAGTAAAAAATCACTTTGCACACCCAGCTGTAGGAAAACTGCTGGGCAGTAATTATGAATGTTCATATTCCAATATTTTCATGTTTACTAGTATTTAAAAATGAACTAATGCTTCATTTATGCTAAAAGGATGTCCAATAAAAACTAACCTAATTTGTTCATATTTTAGCATGGAGAAGGACCTTTGTGAATCTATTGAAATTAGGGATGCACCGAATATTCGGCCACCGAAACATTTTAACGCACCCGAAATAGTGATGACGCAATCAACAACCGCAGACTGCACAAGGCAGATTGGATTACTGTCTGCAGTGTGGGCACATTTGGATATAACTAAAGGGGGTTCTCCACTGACTAGTAACAGCTCGGTTCGGTTCAGTTCGGTTCTCTTTCAAACATTCCTTCGGTATCTCACTATGGGAATCACCTCAGGCGTGACCAACCCTGGAAGCACCAATTGCACCACGTCTGTTGGTTGACAGACCAATCACGACAGTGATGCG
>JBBPDC010000023.1:4673175-4684018 GCA_037974485.1 Hemigrammopetersius urotaenia
TTAATTGTATAGCCTACAAAGACGGATGTTGTGCTGACCGTGTTAAGAGTTTAGGAAACTTGTTAAATGTTTTGAAACAACTGTCATAGCGATTGTAATAAACTGTAACACCTGACCTGAAACATATCTAGGACTTCCAGTGGGCAAAGTTGGCCACACCCACTGAAAATCACTGAAAATGCCGGATATTAATCTGTGGTAAGCATAAAAGAAATGACCAGTGCACAATATTCAGAGATGCTCTAAAATTTCCTACTGCGGAAGAAAAGTTTTAAACCTCACCTATTTTCCTTCTGATCTTAGAGTTGTTATTGTTGACTGCAACCTTCTTGGCTTTTTTGACACGTTGGTATTTCAGTGCTTCTATCCTCTCAGACCCTGCAGGGCCACTCAGCATACCTTGATGTTTTCTGCACAGAGGACAAAGAGAGGCACAGCTATCACTCTGAGAAAGAGCTGTCCTATGGCCTATTATTGATAAAACACTGGCCACATATGGCTTGGCCCAATCCGTGTCAAGTTACTGCTGTCAGTGCCAAGCTATAGGCGCACCAGATTACCTATTAACCAGTCCAAGACTTCCACACTGTCAGATTTAGGCAACTTGTTCAGCATGACAATTATGGAGCAGAAAGTTATTTGAGTGGAAAGAAAGGTATACTCAAAGCTTTAGAGCTGATGTGTCTTCCAGAATAGTTGGAACAATAAGGAATAAATCAGTGACTCAAAACTGTTGGGAATTTTGAACAATGAGCTTGATATTATCGTGAAACATTAATTGGACAATATGTTGATTTCAAAAAGGCATACCTTGAAATATAAAAAAGATAATATGTTTTTGTTTAAAGAGAAGTTTAATGAAATATAATAGCACTAAGTTATAATAATATTATTATTAGACAGCAATACAGTAATACTGTAGCAATTAAATTGTGACAATGAACAAACATTTAGGTTGTATTCGCAGTCTTCCCATCCAAATACAGTATGGAGGCACTAAAATGGCAGCCCACACACTCTGACACACACACACACACACACACACACACACACACACACACACACAGATACACACACATACAGGGCTCTCGTGAGGCACAGTAAAACAAGGAAAAGAGCATTATAAAGGGGCTGTCCGTCTGCTGAGGCTGCTGAGAGAAATTAAAAGCCATTAGTAGAGGGGGAAATCACAGCTGAGCGACAAAGCATCATCAAAAATGTGTTCATAGACATGAATACTGTCTACAATGGGCTTCACCATGCTGACAGGGGGAGAGATGGCGGGAGGGGAAAATGGCTACTTGGGAACAGTCACATAATGAAAAATAAAACAAAGCACTCGGACAACAAATGTAACAAGAAGTTAATCAGATATTTGTTTGTTGTTTCAACTGAAGAGCAATATTTAGCGATGGCATGCATGGAATTTTGCACATGGAACAGAACTTTAAAGGGGAATACTCTGAAAAGAACGTCACTGGGCGAAAGACATGAATTAAAAGAGAATGCTGCTTGGTGCCCAGAGCCAGTAGTATTTTCCCCATTGCAAAGGTAAGTGCATGAGTTGATTGGGTGGTATATTTTGTTTTATCACATGAGAGGGTTCTGCAGTCCAAAGTGTGTTATCTAAGTGCAGATTTTGGATTTAGAAAGATGTCTCAGTGAATGTGTTAGCTGTGTAAAATGATTCCTGATGAAGCACTTACCCAAAATGAAGCAGAAATTGCAACTCAGTCTCATGCTTGTAAAGTCCAGAAGGTAAAACTGCTTCTTCCCTACTTTGGTGCTGAGTATTAATTCACAGTTAGCGTACAGCAAATGGTACTTATAGTGTAATCAACCAGACAACTAGACTACAGGGGACAATATTCAGGGTAAGCACACAGGCTACACTTTGAACATTTATCTTTATGACTTTACTGTGTTACTCAAGTCCACCAGTCATTTTTATGGACTTCATTTTCCACCAAAAGGTGATCACAATCCAAAACAGTACTCCTTCATATTTAGCAAAACAATATAAAAACAGCCTTCAAAGCATGAGGTTGTGTTGACCACATGATATATGTCAGATTTCCTAAGAGGGAATAACTAGAAAGTTCACATATGCATACCAAGACGAGAATGCATATAGGATTCAAGACTGCAGAATGTAAATGCGTGGTTACCTATAAAATAAAAAGAGAAAAAAATTGCAGGTTGGTGCAACAAACTATAGAAATCAAGATCCACAGACTCGTATTCCCCTTTAAAGAACAAGGTGAATAAAAGCCCCACCTGCTGCCCCCCCCCTTTCAGACATGGATCCAACCCTTACCTATTGCGGTGTAGAGGACCTGGTCACAACAACGCTGCCCAGATAGCTGAGATCAATCAAAAACAAAGCAGGTAAGACTCCAGGAGTCATCAAGAATGACCAACTGCCCCTAACTGAGATGATGACGACATTGCAACAGATGAGAGCAGACAGTCCCTGCAACACGATTCGCCCAACAAGCCTCCCCTGGCAGTCAGAGCTGGGGTGACCTGGGTGATGGGGGTGGGAGAAAGGGGGTGGGGTGTGGGAGAGGCAATCATGCAGTCAGATTATTAAGGAACAGGAGAGGAGCCCTGTGCCTGGTGTGCTGGACATGTCTAAATCAACCTCCATTTCATTCCTACTGTAAGTCATCCTAAAAAGCCTGGAGTTAGTCGAAACAGGGCTTCATTTCGACTTCGTTTTGAGTGGTCAATTGGGACGCACATGTGGGGTTCCTCCTGTTGGGTGAAAGGCAGGGTAAAGCATGATACAGAATGGAAAGGCTGGAGTCCAGTGGTGGTGTCCCTCTGATTCCAGGCTTTTAAAGGGCTTTGTTACTGCATTTTAAACTGACTTAAAATTGCACTTCTCCAGAGATTTAGCCCCAAAAGGTCTGTCACCATATCTGTGAAGCAAATAATCCACCCTGCCTTGAGTTACTATATATCATTCTAAAATTAAAACTCAGTAATTTTTTGTTTGGTGTAAGACAAGTGTCTTTAAGTGCTTCACAGACTTTATGAATGAAATTTGATGTTTGGCATGAAAAGCAGCATTTGTGAGACTGAGAGCAATATTGTTGTAAAGCACAAATCATCTATGTAGAAAATGATTTTGAATGATTTGAAAAATGTAAGGCATCTAGGGCAGTTTAACAAAAAAGCAAATGATGCACATATTTTATTTACATTACATTGCTACATCTGCTGCATTCTTATGGGAACTTAGATACTTTATTATCTCCAATGTGCCAAAAAATTAATCAGAAAAATATTTTTTAGTTTTGTATATTAAATTTAGCACATCTACATAGATTACTACACTGAGGCATCAAAAAAGTCTTATGTGTTTGGGCAGATGGTACATTAGCCATGTGATTCGTTTCCTGTAAGTCCATTGCACCTACCCTGAAGCTGATAACTGTGGCGGAGAGGGTTCTGATGGAAGGATCGCCTCCTCAGTCCTCCTCTGGGTTGGCATCTGCCCAAAAATGTTGCTGCTTTCCATGGGGGGTGATGGGGACTGGGATGGGTAGCTCGTTGCTGAGGATGCAAAGGCCATGTGGGAGTGGTAACTAGGACTTGCCCTTCGGCTTCCCTGGCCTTGAGCAATAGAAGAAGAGGGTGAGGACCTCCTTGAGAAGGCGGCAGAAGAGGGGGGCTGCAGGGTGATTTCAGACATCTCTGGAGGGATGTGTGGCAGGACAATGCTAGGGCGGGGCCTGGGACGCACTACAATCTCTGGTGAGCCTTCATGAGAGCTAATAGGGCTTTGAGTGAGAGGTGAGAGACGGGAGGGCTGGAGAACCACCATGCTGGATTCCATCCTACGAGGCTGCCTGGGGCTGAGCCTAGGCGTTAGCTCATACCAACGTGTATCCAGGCTTCCAAATGAGCTAGGACCAACTATGTGAGATGCTGGGTCAGGGTAAGGCAATACCGGCACACCCATACCGTGGCTTGTGTGTCTTAGCTGCCCTAGACTCTGTGCCTCTTGCATAGGTAAACGCTTGGCTGGAAGGCCCTGAGGCTTGACTTTGCTGGGAGACTTGCCTGGCCGACATTTTGGGGCCTCCAGCTGCAGGATACCAGGGTAGGAAGGTAAGTGAATGGAAGCAGGTGGGAGCACACTAGGAGGGAGAACAAGTGGAGGGGGAAGAGGAGGTTCCCGGTGAAACTGCAAAGGGTGATGGGGTGGGAATATGAAGTGAGGACCTTCAAGCGTGGCAAAGGAGAAATCAGGCCGTTGCCAGAAGTCTGGGGAATGAGAGGAGGTGTGTGTCAAGGGAAGGGTGCAGCCAGAGACTGCATAGTGTTGAATCTCTCCCTCACCAATCTCTTCTGGGATGGTAGGATGACCAAAAGGTCCTTCGAGTTGGTAAGGAGGTGAAGACATGACCGAACTAAGTGGGCTGGTGTCTGGCATGTAGAAAGGAGGTGGAGGTTCAGGTTCTCCAGGACTGCCCAAATAGCCGTAGAACTGGCCATGGGAAAAGGCTCGGAAATGAGGAGCACCACGAATCTGCCCTGTGGCATGAAGCCGACTGGTCTCCATTATGGTCATACCTTCCAAGGGCCTCTGGAAGCGAGGGCTATAGGCTGGCGGCTGCATGTAAGACTCCTGGCTGGAAGAGATGGGGGAGATCTGATGGGGTTGGAGGGCGGCCATCATGGGTGGCATGGGCCCTGGATCATCATTCTCTTCATCGGACTGCCGAAATTCTGGGTACAAATCTGACTCTTCAACAAAGGGGAAACCCTCGATACGCCTGGGCTTGATTGTTGTCTCTGTGTCAGTTGGATGCATGACAAAGCGACCATCTGGGCCACGGCTGATCAACTCAATAGGTGTGGTAGCCTCAGCTTCATGCTTAGAGACACTATATTTCTTGCTTATTATTGCTCTTTTGGTCTTCTTGTACAATGACAGCTCTTTCTCCTTGGCAGGACTTTGAGGAAATTTCTTAGCTCGTAAGCCATCCTCAGAAGACTCAGATGTTGGTCCCACAGAGCGGACACTCTCCGGACTCATCTTTCCTGAAGATGACCTGAAGAAGACAGAAAAACAGAAACAATTTAGAGAAAATAAAAACATGTTAGGTGAGATGAAACAGTCGCCTAGGCAGTTGGTGTGTCATATCAAGTGAACATAAGACATGAATCAGATTTCAGCCACTAACCATATGTTCCACACCACTCCATTATCTCAAATTTCATTTCATTTTCATTTCATTTCATTTAATTCATAACAGGAAAAAGAACTTGGCAATAATTTTCAATAATTAGAAAGTTTGGTGTATGTGTGCAAATAAATAGTAATGTGGCTTTGCATTAATGGTATAGTCTATTATTCTGAATAACCAGATGAAAGACCTGAGGCATAATAATTTGTGGTACAATGGTATATAATCATTGTATATTTTATTAGTGCTTATACTTTGGTTCTGTAATACTAGACTTGCATTTAAGGGATGTTAGGATTTGTGTTACAGGTTTATAAGCACTCTTGTCAAGTGTGTTATCTAAAATACTAGATGACTACAATCTGTCTACTAATTTTACATTCTTTAGGGCCCAAACACATGCACAGAGATAACCTAAATGAAAGCCTTCCTTGAACATCTTCCTTGAAAATCTCTACATTCTGGATATGCCTATTCACATCTCTCTGCTGAAACATGCTGACGCTAGGTACTGTTCAGGTTGGAATGCTCCATGCTTATATTTCCTCTCTTCTGTGCACTTTGGCCTCTATATTGTTGTTTGCTTGTCCAGAATGTGAGAATATGAATTTGGATAACATCGTGAGTGTCACGGCTTGGTCAGCGGCCATTAGGGGTCGCTGCTTTTCTTTTTGTCTTTCTTTTCTGTTCTTGTTTATTTGGGCTTTTATTTTGATATCTCTGTATGTATCACATGTCTCCTTTGTTTTCAGCTGCCTTGTGTTCTTGTCTGATTATCCTGTGTATTTAAGTCTGGTTGAGTTAGTGTTTCCTTATCTGTCCATCGTCTTTGAGCGCACGTTTTTCTGAGCTGTATGTTTGTCTCATTCCTGAACCTTGTTTCTGTTCTGGCCCGTGTGCCTTTTTGTTTTCTTTTGATTAATAAACTCACTGCAGAATGAACCCTTGGTTTCCAACCTGCGTTTCCCAAATTAGCTCTGGGTCTGGACTTCGCAGCCCGACCCATGACAATGAGTGTTTTCATTGGTAGTGACCAAGAAGGAAATCTGATTCAAGTCCAAGAGAGTATTTATTTATCCAAATGAGACATAACAAGCAAAATCCAGAAAACAAGAAAATCTGGAAATGTAAAGATCCTTCTTTGCAGTAGTAATAGTACACATTGTCATTGAAGCTTCAGTTTCTGCTGAATCACTTCAAGTCGCACATGTGCTTTTAATGGCTGCAATGACGGAGCTGAGTTTCCATGGCAACTGCCTACTGATGACCGACTCTGGAGGCAGTGATGTCATCCCTGCTTCTACAGGCCGTATAATGCAAGAGGAGAATTCCAGTTTATCAAGACATTGAGATTTGTATTTTCACATATACACAAAAAGCAAACACGCCATTTATTATATTAGATCAAATCTTGTCAAAAACATTTATAGCAGTTAGACTTTGTATTAGCCAAAAGACTTCATATTACTAAATTTCTTTCAAGCTTGTGCTTTCATGGCTTAAAATTTCTTAGTCAAAACAAAGATACAATGTACCTAACTGCTCTTTTTCATCTTATGGCCTTATTTCCACAAGTCAGATGTATCCACAGAAAACAGCTGCACTGACCGTATTACACTGGATACTCATATGTAATATGTAACTGTTGTTCTTCATCCATATATCCAGGTATGCTTTTCATGTGGTCCCAAAGGATTTTAATAAATATAGGTTATTTTTATATTTATATATTTGAATACTAAAACATGTAGCTCATACTCTTAAATATCTCAAATTGACTAATTCATGGAAAGAAAGAAAGCATATAGTACTGCCAAAAATGTAAAACTAGGTCATTCAAATATGATCCATTTGAACAGGCCTAACAAAGTGCTGCCCCTTCAAAATGCCTAATTTAGTACAGTCAACTGCAAAAGTAAAATCACCTGACACTAAATATTAATAACACAGCAAGCTTAGTTGTATGTGAGTCAAGAAAAAGTGTACAAAATAAGCACATGTTCATTCATGATATGCATTGTAAGCAAGAGCGGAGTGCACAGCATTGATATTTCACCAAAAAGTAAAGCAAAATGAGAAAGAGAGTACTAAAGGGCCTTAATGCAGGAAAGTGTGCTGCTTTGTGGTTACGCTCGGGTATGCTGGGGTTTGTTGGTCACAAAGAGGCGGTTCAGAGGGCGCTTAGCAGTGAATTCTGAAAATTTGTAATGAAGACCATGAGGTGATGATTAAAACCGAAGACAAAGTGTATGTAAAAGTCAGAGGCCATCTATTAATTTATTTCATTTCTAGTTAAACGACCATTATTATTTATTTTTCAACATCAGGAAAAAAGCAGAAAACACAGTAGTTTCACCGATGAAATATATTATTTTCTTTTCACCATTTATCCATCATTTAAATAAATTGCTGCTTCACTTCAGGAGATTTAATTTTTACAGAGATATTTTCCTTGCTTCTCAAAAACACCTGCAAAGTTCATTATTTTTCTGCTTCTCACAAACCAATTCTAAGTACACTGATTAACAGTAATTTGTCCATAAAACCTCTCACCACATATCAGATGCCCAGCTTGGGAGTTCTGGTGCAGATTTTCATCTAAATTTTCTGTTAACGTTTCTAAGTAGTGGCGTCTTGAACAGCTACACATTTCAGTATTCAGTGCTTGTGTCAGTGTTAGCAGTTGTTTTAGCTTAGTCTGCAACACCATTGTCCTCCATGCGGTAGACTTGGGCTTGATCTCCTGTCTGGGCAAGATCACTATGCTACACCAGTTGTAGTTGGGCAAAACTCCTAACACTACACTCACCTACATGTGTAACATGACTATAAATTGAAAAATAAAATTGTGCCTCTTTGAAAAGTAACACAATGTCTGGGAACAACTGTTGTTGTTAGAATTAAAAGGAAGGAATGACGAAGGAGTTAAAAGTAGAGTTCACAAAAAAAGAGAAGACAAATTAAACACCGACAGATTCAGTATTACACCTCTCAGAAACGTTTAATATGCAATATTGTACTAAATCCATGTTTTCTGCTTTTTTCTTGAGAGTGAAAAATGAAAAAACTTGTACTCAATCACAAGTATGACTTGAAATAAAATCAGCAAAGGTATGTTTTCTGACTTTTGCACTGTACTGGAATTCAGAATTCAGAATTCATAAGTTTAGCCAGAGGTGGGCAGACCAACCTAGACCTATGCTCATAGAAAAACAATGTTGAATTGTAATATTGAAACATGGTTACTTCAATGAAATAATGGTTTTTGGTTTAAGGAAAAAGAAGACAACAAAAACCAACTTCAGTCTTAGTACACATTTCAAATTTCAGTGATGTACTATTAGTTTTTTGGCCTAAAATAAATGCTAATGATTCAAAGTCAAGGTATGAATAACAGTAAAGCAGTTTGGGTCTTTACAGAATTAAATTAAACACAAATGGTAGTAGCTCAATGTGCAAAGATTAAACAACTATCTAAAAAGTAGTGCTGAGCACCTTAACGCAATAATGGTAATTATTATCACGTTAACGCATTATTCAATTAATGCTGACAATTATTTTTTGAAAGTTAATTTTTTTTACTTCTTCTGCTGCTTCCTGATAAAATAAAAAATGTTTCTGCTGGTACCTGTCCAGAAAAAAACAGGTGTCTGATATACTGACAATCTTGCCTCTGAACATGGGCGCCATTCTGATGATTCATGCTACCATGTTGAAAAATATTTGATTTGATTACATTAATGTTTAAGTTGAGATTTACAGAAATATTTGAACTGTATCTATAACTTTGTTAAAGGGAAAACTGCTGTTTAAAAGCTACTTGTTTTTTTTAAGTGTTTACAAAACAAATGTTATTACAATTTTGATCATAGAGCAGTACCTTTGAAATAAAAGTGCACAATACACTAGTTTAGAATTCATTATTGAATTTTGTGTATAACAATTAGATTAATTGCGATTAATAGCAGTAAATTGTGCGATTATTCATGATTTAAATTTTTAGTCGTTGGCCAGCGTTAGTAAAAGGCAAAACACTTTATTCACGACTATGCTTGAATAAGCATACGTAAAAGTATCATTATTTAAAAAGAAACTGAAAATCCATTCAAATATAACTAATGTACATGGAACTGAGTGAATTACTGTGTCATTATCTTGTGTAATTAGTTATTACCCAACTGTTATGCAAATTGATAATTGATATGAATAATAAAGAATGATATGGATTTTCAAAACTCCTATTATATGTTAACATACTGCTTGAGACAATCTGACTTTTCTGTAAGATACCTACATTTCCACACATGCACAAGCACATGTTCAGGTAGTCACAGCAACATGTTTAATAAGTGGTCTCAAGCAAAGTAAGCTTTATTTCTAAAGAAATCTGGCTACTTAATATAGAACCAGACTGATATCATATGAGAGGTCTTGGAGCACTTTTGTACAGCTTGCTTAGGTGTATCTACTCAGCAGAAATAAAGACAAGGAGGAGGCGGAAAAGCATCAGGCCAGCCAGTGAGTCAAGATCAAATGTAAGCAGAGTATGTGCTGAATGTCCCCAGTCAGGCTCAGCCAGGCACAGCAGGAAAGACCTCACAGGAGAATTAAAAAGTTACCTCCGACCCCTCCGTCTCACAATCAACACTCTAACTTCAAAGTACATTCAGAATGAACCTGAATAAACAAAATTACATGACACACTAACAACACTCTAACTTCAAATTTAATTACGAATTAAGCAGAATGAACAACATGACGTGCATATATATTTATTTTGTTAATTCATATATATGCATATATGTGCAAATTTGTGATATGGTTAAAAAAAATGCTTAAAAATGCCTAATTTATAGCGTAAACCCTAAAGGTTCCCTCAAATATGCGTTTAAACTCAGCTTAATATATTGCCCTTAAAGGAAATGTAAATTTTTTTTGGTATGCACTGTAATTTTCTGTGGTATAAGCAGGTAAATACAGAAATAAATTAATTTAATTTACAGTAATAAAAATATAGGGTTTAGAAACAAAATGAAAAACATGAGAAGACTTGAGACATCCCACAGGGTAAATGCTGGACTGCTGCTGAGATGCATCACAGGGGAGCAACCAATCAGCAGCAAGGAGAAATAAATAACGTTCTCGGATTGTCTACTATCAAACATCCCGTCTCTGAGTACAGCGGTTCACCACCCCCTTCTTTGTGTACCAAAAAAATTACAGTTATATAAATGTACCTGTAATTTATGTTATTATTTATGTTACAAAATTAGTAATCACTATTTCTCTTAATAATTTAATGCATGAAAAATTATATATTGCCATGAAAAAACTGTGGGACGTCCAGGCCTCACCCACCACACCCCCTCCTCCTCCTTGTGCTGGGTTGTTTATGTTTGGGTGCCTTGCATTAGGATTGCCTTGGTAAGCGCAGTGCCCAAACATAAATAACACAGCATGAGAGCAAGGTGGTATGGTGGGCGAGGCCCAGACATCACACAAAAAAAATTCATAGGATATCTGCGGTATCCGTGAATGTGCAGGAATTTCCGTGATATTCAATTCAATTCAATTCAATTTTATTTATATAGCGCTTTTAACAATGGTCATTGTCACAAAGTAGCTTTACAAAATGAAATAAA
>JBBPDC010000023.1:4698934-4716220 GCA_037974485.1 Hemigrammopetersius urotaenia
CACACACACACACACACACACACACACACACACACACACACACACACACACACACACACACACACACACACTCACTAAGTAAACAATAAAACTTCTGTAAGTAGTTAAATAAACTTATATTATTCCATATGTAAATCTGCTATTCTTGAAAAAAACAGTAATTCAAATGTACTAATGTACAAATTTATTAATGTACTATTTCGCAAAATGTTATCGTACAGTTTTATAATTCAATATTCCTACCTAGGTCCTAGTGCCCCTTTCGGTCTACACTTTTCTGCTGTTGTTGGTCCTACTTGGGGCCATGAAACTAATCAGTGTCTTATAGCCCACTTGAAGAGTACTGGCAGAGGGAACAGTTTTGGAAGGCTTTTTAAGGGTAGCACATAACCTTTTCTTATATCCTTGCTGTAATATACTGTAGAACAAGTAAGCATTATGTAAATATGCAGTGTGACAAAGCACTGTGCTGCTTATGCAGCACACCCTGCAAAAAAGAGATGAATCTGCACATTCCCTGCACATAGAGGGGCAGCGGTATGAAAATACAAATTCTTGGAGGTGGCACACACACTCAGATGCTGTTTCAGCTGAAAACAAGTATACCTGGATTAGATCTCTGGCCAACAGTTCCGTCTCTCCAGCAGGGATTGCATCATCCAGGACATCCCACCTCTCCCCGAGGCGAAACTCCATGATGTAATGATCGATTGGCGACGTATGATTGGCTGGAGGGATCCATGTTAGTAGGAC
Organism: Hemigrammopetersius urotaenia; assembly: GCA_037974485.1. NCBI lineage: Eukaryota > Metazoa > Chordata > Actinopteri > Characiformes > Alestidae > Hemigrammopetersius > Hemigrammopetersius urotaenia. The sequence goes on from JBBPDC010000023.1 coordinate 4,699,688, forward strand.
TCCCTGTTGTGTCCGGTTGGCTGTGAGGCACCGTGGTGGGGTAAGCAGCACCAGTGGTTCAGGGGTACTTATAGGAAATACTGTAAAAACAAAACATGTTTTTATTAATCCTTCAGCGCACATAAGGTACCTCTGAGTAGCTACTGAAAGAATGAATGGCAACTAACCTAGAACTGTGGTCCCCACAATGTTTTACAACATGTATCAATTCAACCATCTTTATCTTCCCAACAGTGTTTGTAAAGGCCATCTGTGTTTTCCTACACAACCACCGAGAAGACCCTATATTGCTACTTTCAGTTTTAATGATTTTTTTCTTAGCCAACATTGATAATGTTCATAAGCCTATAACCATTACATGTCTATCTGATACCATGTTACTTGTTTGGAGCTGCGAGGTTCAGACAGTGACAACATATTGCAGGCACCAAAATGACTGTGTGCTCAAACTGACCTAGAGTGTTCACAGTAATGACCTCGCTAAAGGGGCCTGTTCCCAACTTGTTCTGGGCCAGGACACTGAACTGGTAGGCCGTCTCAGGCTCAAGCCCCTGTATCAGCACCCAGTGTTGCCCAGTGGGCACAAGCATGGAGAGCCAGTCGTGCGGACCCAGCCGCTCCCTCTTCACCCTGTGAAAGGAACCACACGTGCACAAAACAAGAGGTCAACTCTGAACTTCAACACACTCCCAAATACACTTATGCATACAGATAACGATCTACATGATCTACATTGCCTGCAGCTAGACACATTCTCAAAACAAGAAAGTCTATTTAGCTTGGGGTAAGAACTTGGTGATATCCAGTAGTGCAGAAGAATCTGCCAGTATAAAGGAATGCCGAAGAGCATGCATCTGCCAGTGGGCTTTATGACAACTGATATCTTAAAAGCAACTTTTCAATCTAAAGCAGTAGCTCTGTGAGGCTCATGTCCTTTGTGGGCAGAGGTTATGGTAATGTAAACCAGAATAAGTGCATTAGTCTATATTTGGATGAGTCATGGAATCACAAGGGTTTCTCTTGAAAGGATGTACAAATAAACATAATCCCAATTGACAGATGTGTGCAGAGGACGGTGATTGTGCACATGAATGCAGAGATCTAGGAGGGACATAAATCAAAGTGTGCCTACTGTGCGCTTACTCTCAGCATGCTTTCTGGTCTGATATACTGCCCATGGCGTGCATCAACCTGAGCCTTATTTCACCACCACGGTCATTTATTCCTCACAGTGTGGAGGGGGATATTATGAGTATCAGGTGCCCCATTCTGCTGATGTAAACTCATATGTAGTTTCTGTCTGCTTGTTCATAATGCAGAATTTCAGGGATTCCTGGTGGTTATATATTTCACCTTATTTTTCATAGCTGTGGTGTGTCTCTTAGAGGGGTTTGCAAGGATCATCAAATTAGTTAACCATTTCAGTGTGTGTTTGACAGGGTCCTATGTTGCACTGTTATTTGTACATTCTTGGTGCATTACTGATGTACATTTTCTTGCCATTTTCTGAATATGGCTATGTGTAGATCTAAATACCTGAAATTGGATATGTGAATACTGAACTGGTGGAGGGCAGTTTGAAAGGTTTGGTAGATTGACCATTCATACTGAAGCTTTAAAGCATGGGTCACACAGCTCCATTCTTCCACTGACACTTTTAGTCAGCTCTTGGAAGAGACCTATGCTAAGGAGAGGCACCCACTGTGTACAAATTAGGCCAGGGTAGGTTTATAAGTAGGTTTAAGTCAACCATACAGGGAAATCATTGTGGGTGGCTATCGCAGTTTCTGGGACATATTCAAACGGAAATATGTGCACACTTTGGTATATGGGAGTAAGGCTATGTTTGTGTGGGAGCTGCTGCATTGGCTGAAGGAGATTAGAGTGATGGTCTTAATCTGGTGGGTGGGGAGGGCATGCGGCATGAATATTGATGCTGATGCTGTCCTTTATCAGTGGCTCTGCCTGCAGTTCAAAGCCACAAGCAGCCTGTTCAGTCACATACACACTAAAATAGAGCATGGTGAAACCATAATCTCAGAACATGATGTTAACATATTTTACTCTATGGTCAAACACTTGATTGGTTTTTAAGTTAGCTGACAAAGAATACAATTATTTGATACCTATAGCCCTAATAAGCATTAAGCTACTGTATATTGCCTGATGACTGATAAATAAATAATATGCCTAAGGTACAAAGATTTAGAATGAAATGTGTATTGCATATACAATACAAAAATGTTCTTATTCTTGCTCAGATCAGACACAGCTTTTGCATTCCTCACTTTGTACATTCCACAATTATTTTATTTAGCAATGTTATCTGCTTACAAGACAAATAAGCAAAAGCCCCGCAAAGCATATTTTCATTCTATAGAGAAGAAAGCAAAGGGAGCTATAGAATGCTGATATTCATTGTGAATATCACTAGGGACTGCACATCGCAGAAGAAGAGCTGGGACAAGCACAGGCAGCAGACCAAGGAGCGAGAGTGAGAGAAGGAGAGATAGTGAGAGAGAGAGCATGAGAGAGAGAGAGAGAGAGAGTAAGAGAGAGAGAGTAGACAAATAGAGGATCAGTCACAAAACGTGCTGCTAGTTAGTCACACTGAGGCAAGAGATGGATCCAGACATTCTCACAGCAAAAAACATTCCAAAGCACCCATTAATGACAATTCTACCTAATCATCACAAACATGATTTTGCAGCATTTCTTACCCACATTTATTGTATGAAAGGACATTCTTTAGCGTTATACTTACATACGGGCAACATTTATATGAATCACCTACTGTAGCACAATGTATGTGCTTCACTGGACTGGGAGAGGGAATATGGCAGAGTCTACACATTAAAAGACAGATTCATTCATCTCATTGCCTGCATATCTGATTGCTAAAACACTGTAAGGAGATGGAATTTCTGTGCCTGGGTAATTTAGACATGACCAATGCTTCTCATTGCTGCCCAATCAATCATCTTGTGGATTGACCTTTTTTGTTCAGATAGCAGCAGTCATTATTCAATGCCATAAGTGTTTATTCTGTGCTGATCAAAACTAAGACCTTCACCTTGTAACGGAAGAGGTACTAGAAATTGCAGTCCTGCATAGATCCAAATTAATACAAACAATAAGCAGTTTTCTAATACCTTCTAAAACCACATCTTCTAGTTAGTTGTTAAATGTTTTGCTTTAAAGTGTCAAGATGTTTATTTACTGTTTCGTTTAACTGAGGACATGTCAGTGCAACACTTGTGATTTCAGGTATGTTTTGTATTACTTAGTTTTATTATCTATAATTAACAAGCAAGTGCTTCAGTTAATTTTACCCAGCCAGTTAACCATTGCTTGCTGTTTTTTACAGTAACAAAGAAACACAGCCTATGAAAATACAGCATGGTCAATTCTCAAGAAAAGACAGGCCACAGTGCATCTTTTCTCACATTAAAGAAATATATGTTAAGATATTTTTAAAATACAGAAAATTCTTATGCATAATGCAATGGTACACTGAATACACTGTACATATATAGAACAGCAAACAGAACAGTTACATTTTTACAAAGGCATTATGGTTGAGGCAAATCAGTCTTAGGTATTTATTAGGCTGGATGACTTACAGTCTGATAACTTTTGTAATGAAGCAAATAATACACCAAAAGTTTCCAGGCAAAGACATTCCATCCATGTCTCGTCTCAGTCACAAGGTGAGCTGTCTCTTTACTTGTTTATTTCTGGTCTATGTCAGTGCACAACACAGTCACAGGAGTAGCCAATGGTTATCCCACCCCCAACCCCACACTACATAGATGCAGCAGCCTTTGAGCAGCACAGCTCAGGGCCCATATGTATCAAACATCTGTGTGAGAGAGCTGATTTGGGTTCAGTATTTGAAACACAAGGAGAAAACTGTCCTCATGTCAGGGATGGAGAAAGGGTGCGGGGAGGTGCCAGGGAGGATGGGGGTGTTGAAGCAACATAGAATCACAATGATTATCATTAGTAAAAATGGTTTCACTTTTTAATATGCATATTTTGCTTTCTTTATGCCTATTCAGTTATTTTTATAACAGAAAAAAATAACACAAAAATCCCAAATGAACACACACACACACACATTGTCTTTCACAGTCCAAATTGAAGGACTGTGATGCTGTGTAACATTCGGATAGTTTTACTTCTGAAACTTCACTACTTGTCAGCTCATGTCAAAGTTACGTAATTGTAAAATGTATCTTGAAAAATCACAATAGAATCTTCTTGGCTAAAGTAATAATATTGAATGAATATCTGCGCTGTTTAGATAAGTTAAAAATAAGGCTGACAAATCAGTGCTTTGCTGTTTGTCATGATTACTTATCTCAAAGTTACATAATTGTAAACCATATCTTGAAAAATTAATTGCTAATTGCTAAAGTAATAATATTGATTTGTTTGGCTTCGATTCTCATGCCAACTAGATCAGCACTCTTACACAAAGAGATATGATACATACCACCTGAGGAGAAGAGTTAGGAAAGGAAGCAGAAAGCAAAGCATGCTGGGATGACTCACACATGGCCGTACCAGACTGAGAATGTCTGCTCAAAACCTCCGTCATAGCCAGGCTCCCATGAGACATTGGCTGAGGTCGTCGAGACCGAAATGCGGATGTTGTTTGGGGCATGAGGGCTTGTGCCTGGGGGGAAGTGGACAGCATCTGTCAAAACAAACTTATAAAAACACACATTCACTCTTATGCCAACTTGTGTTTTTAATTCTCAACTTGTTACTTTTAGCGGACAGAAGTCCCTAAGTCACAAGGATTAGCATAGATACTCATTCTTTTATACCCACAAGCATGTGCACTAGCACACTAGGACAAAAATGGAAGAGACCTAGAGAACAAAGACACAAAAAGTGAATCAGTCATGCTGTTTCTCTTGACCAAAACAAGCAGGTCTGTAAATAACCAGCTGGTTTGAAGTTGCTTATAATGGACAACGTGCCTTTAAAGGGAATTAGATGCAAGACACCAGAGGTATTCAGCTGAGAAAAAAACATTAGATAAAAATCCAATGACTGAGATTAGCCCAGCCACAGGACAAGTACTGAAATCCTGCAATTTTCCACAGAAGCTGCTGCAGAGCTGCCAATGAGAAGGGCCACAAAGATTTAATTTCATACTATCCTCTCCCCTTTTATATTTACAAAGAAGCGAACAACAGAAAGTTCCATCAGCAGTAGCCAACAGTTTTAAGATTATGTCATGTCCTGTGAGCGGTCACTAAAGGCCACCTTTGTTTAGGTTTTATTTAAGTTTAGTTTTGTGCTTTTACTTTGAAATGTTATTGGGCATTTTAAATTTGAATGGCTACAACTGCATTTAAGTTAAAGTTGAAGGTTTGTATTTTGTGATTGGTTTGTTGGGTTTGGGGATTTAGCATTTAGGTTGCATGTGACCGACCTGCGTTGTCGGTCAACCAATCATTACTTCTGTCTTTTTTGTTACAGTGAAGCTATAGTTCTGAGTCTGGCTCTCATGCCAGTTTTGTGTCGTGAACTAAAGAAAGAGAGTTCAGCAATACGTGTGCCTGGTGAAGGAGGCCCAACCTCACAGAATAAGCTGGTCATCCACCTTTTAAAGCAAACAACGCACTCACAAATGTATCCATGTTCCTCTAAACCCACAAAAACTTCCTAAGTGAATTAGAGGCTACCTTATGTATGCTTCCAGCTGAAGTAGACACATGTTCAAATGGCAGCAGCACTGCACTCCACTGTCATCAGATGCAGCAGTTTAAGCTTTTGAGAAGCATAAAATCAAGCTAATACAACAATACTGCCTCCAAAGCAAAGAGAGATCCAAAGAGGTCTCTGCTTTCAATTTAGTAAATGGAAATGCCTGGACTCTACATATAATCTGATCATAGTAGACCCCAAGAGATGTGATATTAGCTTTTCACTGACTTGCGTCACCAGCTGCATAGGCTCCTACCGATTACTAGGAGGTGCGTGCTGGCAGTGATGCTCGTAGCGACATTGGTGGCGACACACTCCCACTCCCCATGGTCTTCCTTGCTGAGAGATTTGAACTGTAAGCTGCCTCTCGGTAGGACATTGTGCTTGCCCCTGCTGGGCTTCCCTACCTTTGGCAGAGAGAGAGAGAGAAATAAGAGAACAGAAACTGTTGATAGAAAGCAAGTGAGAATGAGGTCAATTATGTCCTCTTTGACCTACAACAAGGGTCAAAATTTAGACAGTTGTGCCACTTGGGATACCCACTGTATTTACAAAAACATCATTACGACTGGAAAATTATCTAATATGATATTTTAAATATACAGTTTTCATATTAGTGCAACACATTCAGAAAAATAGTATAGTAAGCATTTTTAGGGATATGGGGTCAGGGAGTTTGAAAGTAGCACCAAATTTGTGTTTGGGCCAAAAATAATAATAAATTCTAATGCTAATATTATTTGAATGAACTAAAATCAATGTAAAAGCAAGTGAATCATCACATTGTGATCAATACATTTTATTAGGGTCTGTCTATAGTGTTTTGATGGATAATCAAACGAATTACTGTTTCCCCCGTTACAACGCCGTTACCATTATTGACAAATAAAATGCGCGTTACTATAACTGAAAACACTGAAGCGGTTTTCATGCAAGCAGCATCTCTCTCAGCCATAGGACCTCTCTTTCTCTGGGGTGTGTGTGTGTTTGTGTGTGTGTGTGTGTGTGTTCGGGGCCAGGGCGGGACACAGAACCAGCGATGATGATTGGTGTGTCTGTAAACACGTGGTGTAACTGAGAATGCAACGATTGGCTTAGATTGAGTAAATTTCCATTGTTTGCCAATCAGAGGCAGAGTAGTTTATTTTTCCCTCGCTGAGGTGAAAGGCAGAAATGTTGAATTTGATAGTCTCTCACGTTGTCCCACAACAACATTAAAATAGTGTAGATTAGAGTACAATGTTTTATATTTATTTTATAGTTGTATTAAATTAGATTTTTTAAAAAGTAACGCAATAATTACTTTGCCTGGTAATTAGTTACTTTTATAATGATGTAACTCAGTTACTAACTCAGTTATTATTTGTGAGAAGTAACTAGTAACTATAACTAATTACTTTTTTAAAGGTACGTGCCCAACACTGATAAGTGGTTAATAAAATCACACTCAGAAACTGAGCAGCTGTTGTAAAATGCAGCTGGTGAATTGTCGTAAATTGAGCACTGTCGTAAAAACGCATAATTCAGCCCATGTACTGCAGCTCAGAATAAAATAACCTGTATTTGTTTTCTGCTTCATGTTTTTGTTTTCTGCTCTCATTTTTACCAGTGCTGCATATACAGCACTACATCTAATAATACAATGAGTTAACTATGACTGAAATGAATTTCTGATTCATGCTACCTTTCTCCAGGAAATGCTGGGGAATGGGTCTCCTTCTGCCTCACAAGGGATGACCAGTTCTCTTCCTGCTTCCTGCCTGTACTCTCCTCCAGGAACCACCAGGAATTTAGGGGGGTCCTAAACATGAACACAAGGCATATCAGCACCTTTTAAAGTTTTATCAGTTTGTGAATGTGTATTGGTGTGTGTGTGTTATGTGTGAATGGCCATAGACTACGCAAGAACCTTTAGCACCAGGGGGGCGGGAGGGGACTGTCCCATGGTACCCAGGGGGTTGTAAGGCACACAGGTGTAGGTGCCAAGAGAGTCCTCTGTCACCTCAGTCACTCGAATACTCCCATCCTCCATCTGGCTCCAGCCAGGGTACTGAAATACAGCAGCACAGCCACTCCACTTATATTAATCATGTTTGCTTTTATAAATGCTACAATAAAATGATAATTAATGCTTTATTAATATATAAATAATATCCAAATGTTTTTTTATCCACAGGATGAGCATGATAATCAATGGCAACAACAATAATACACTAGTAATAGTATAACAATTCTATGTAATTCTATGAAGTAGCACAGGAATAATTTTAATCAAACATTTTTACACTAATACTGAGTCCAGATATTTAAACGATGACTGCTCACTTTATGATGCTAAACCAAGACATTTTGAGACTTAAGTGTTGAAGTTTCTGATAGGAAAAAGCAGCACTAGAAAAATCAACGTTTGGAGAGTTTGAGAATGAAACCAAGTTCCCATTTCAAGGATAAGATGACATTCTCTTTTTTCTGAATTGATGGTGAGTCACCAATCTTTAAGAGTAATTTCCTCCTGAATACATTTCCTCCGGGATAAATAAAGCTTTCTGATTCTGTTTCTGATTCTGAGACGAGAGACCAAAAGCTGAATTCCACAATATGACCCATGCATCAAGCTGAAAGGATTAAAAAAAGCAGAGAATACCCCGTTTGTAAATTCCTTGTAGCCCTGTCTCATTAGCTGGCTGGCTGACAACAGGAGGCATCCTAACCTTCTCTATTCGCAGAGGCAGGCCGTCTTTTTTCCACTTCACTGAAGTGACAGGCGGGTTGGCATCCACCGGGCAGCGGATGTACCCCGGAAGTCCGATGGCCACATAAATGACAGGTGGCATGTTAACCACACGGGCAGGGTCTGAAGGACACAGAGAGAGAGAGAGAGAGAGAGAGAGATAGAGAGAGAGAGAGAGAGAGAGAGAGAGAGAGAGAGAGAGAGAGAGAGAGAGAGAGAGAGAGAGAGTTAGTGACTTTAGTGACTATTTGAAAAGGCTCCTCAGGAAGCCAATACTGATGCTTCAAAGAACCCTTTATTTTATGAGTTCAAGACAAACACAAAGCTGCTGCACTGTTGCTGGATGTGAGTGGTCATTAGGCCTTGAAGCTGAACTACTGCCTGCCTTTCAACCATTAGCTAACAGCAGAATGAGAAGAAATAGTCCCCACACATACCAGCAGCCAGCAAACGGAACCATCTGAGGGATTAGGCTGGCACGCCTGACATGTATCCTCTAATGACAGAGTAATGCCCTAAATCAAAGATCGTGTGCTCCCATGCTGTAGCCAGGAATATGCATAGCACTAACCACTAAAAGAGAAAATGAGAAATGTATTGGCCAAATTTAGAAATGAGTCATGTGTATGACCTTAAAGTCAGCATTTTCCTAGATATCTGTAACACCATCATAGTTATACAGTCATTAATCAGAAACACAGGGTGTATATCTCTCATTAGAGTGTGAATTCTTAGAGTAAGAATTGCTGGCAGGGGAGTATTCACAGAACACCGTGAAGAAATGCACTTTTTTACTCTCAGCAAAGTGCCAGGTTCTATTTTTAGCAAAGGTGGTGGTAATGGTGGGAGGAGGGGCGTTGAGGAAGGGAGAAGATGCAATAAGAAGCGCAGACTCAAGAGAAAAACATTGAATGGGATAGAAGTGGACAGGGATGAGTACAGGGCAAGAGGAAGAAAGAAAAGAAAAGACATGGAAACGGAGAGCGACTGGGTTTTAAAAAATAAAATATCCAAAAAAGAAGGCGCTAAGTATAGGCCATAGCTCCAGTGCTGCCTGCAGTCTATTGGGGGCGCCAGTGTCCATGATCACCAGCCTGCCAAATGTCTGTAGGTGACGTCATTGCAGAGAGGGTTTCCACATAGAATGATGTCACCTTCTCCAGATTGCCCCCACACCCCCGTCCTCTCTCTTTTTACACATCAGAATCAGACTCACTTTTTTGGCCAAGCACATTTGCATGGGTAACGGAGACCACAGAGGAGAATGACATACTGTAAGAAACCAAGAGACTCCCCACCACATATCCCACAGCACAAAAGGCAAAAGGTACCACCAGTAGGCAGCAGATATTACATAACAGAAACAAAGAGATCAATGCTACGGTTTTGAATTAGAGAACTGATTGAGTTTTTAAGTGTGATAGGTTGAGAGCCCCATAGCCAGCGCTTCCACTCAGCTAGTCTCAGCTCAGCTAGTGTATGATGTAATGTTTCTCTCTCTCTCTTTCTCTCTCACTTTCCCCATTGCAATAGTGCCACAAACCAGTGTGACCCAATCTCATGCCTGAGACTGAGGGAATTCGAAATGTCTGTTGCCTTGGATACCACAGTCACCACAAATGGCATGTTGTCTCCTCTGGACAGTTGCAGCACTACTCTGCCCTGCTATTTTACAGACACATATCCTGTGAGCTTTTCTCCTTAAAACCTTTGGCCAAAAAGAGACTCATATATTGATCTGTCACTTCATGTATCCTCCTTATACCTGTATATTAATGTAGAGGACACTGAGCCATGATTGACTGACTTGATCTTCTGGCTCATGTAGTCATGGTCACTGTTTCAATTCAAGCCCAGACTTCAGGGACAAAGAGCCGTTCCAATCAGCTGTCTGCAAATAGAAAATGCAGAGCTGCCAGCTGAAGATACACTGAATTGGCTTGAAGACTGGAGTAACTTACAACACAACATCCTAATAGAAAGAAATACTGCTTAGATGTATTTTTCAGAATATGTGAAAAAGAGAGAGGTAACTGAGATGCATGTGTTTTAACCCTCTACATGGCTAAAATAGTCAAGAGGTTAAAGGCTTCCACTTAACATTGTTAGCACAGTAGTGTGTAATGAACACATGCATATGTAATGCATCATCCTATGTAAGGCTAGGGGCATGGTAAGTGTACAGAGAAAAACAATTTTGTGTCTGTGAATATTATTTTGAATATTATCAAAAGGTAATTTACTGAAAAAGAAATCATCACCAACCCAATAAACTTTAGTTAAAACAGGTCAATGAGACAAGTGATAGCATAAACCTCTTAATGTATATGATGCCACTGTTATTATTTTCATAATTTTTTTTGCCCTTCCTTAACCTCTATTTAAAGGGCCCAAATTTTCCTAGCATGTTTTAAAGGTTTGTGGCAGCAATTGTTTAAGTTTAATTAAATGTTTTTTCGTTTGTTGTGATCTCAAACATGCAGCACATTTACACACACATTTACAAACAAAATTAAAAACTAACATGTAGAAATGCTATAAATTATTTCATATAAGCATCCCCTGCAGCCACTCTGGAGGGCATGGCCATTGCAATCACTGCAGTATGCAAGTGAGATTTAGTTTAAGAATTTAAAATGCCAGTTTGCCTTTTAAAAAGTTTCCTTGGCTTATAAAATCTGGAAATGTGTTACTGTGTTTCATATGTTTTTTACTCCTCGCAGTTGGCCAAAAACAGGAATCAACCAATTTGGTTGTAATGACATCAGAGTCTACCTTAAAAAAAATCATGATTCCTATATATGACTTCTGATTGTTTATAAATATGGGCCATTTCACAGCAACAACTGATCAGTATAGAGTGTTACATAATGTTTGTGCTTTGTAGCTGTAAGGTACTAGAGTGAGAAATACACACTCAACTGGAGTGCAGTGGTTTGTGTCTGGGAATATGTAGAATTAATTTAATAGTCCCTTTGAGTAATGATAATACATACCAATTACTTCAGAGGGATATGTATCCTGACTCACATTGCACTGACAGGTATGCTGATGCAGAGGGGGGTCGGCCAAGGCTGTTACTGGGACTGCATGTGTACTTCCCAGCATCTTCAGGCTTCACCTGGGCAATGATGAGGGAACCATCAATCAGAATACTCACTCGGCGCTTCAGATCACTGCAAAAATAGTGAGAATAACAGCTTTAATAAAATTACCACTGCTGTAATGATAAGTAATAGGTTAATTAAAGTTGAATCGTGTCCTTAAACTTAAAAATTTGAACCTCCATTATATCACACACATTCCTAAAACTCTGATACATCAATCCTTATTTAAGCTATCCACAGCTATCCAGAAAGGGAAATAGGAAAAATCAGAACAGCTAGAGCAGACAGAGTGTTTGAGTGCGCTCTATTCATGCCCCAGTCTCTCCAATGCTTTCAGTAGACAAAAAAAAAAAAAAGATTATTTTTCTATACAGGCCACGCATGAGGGACTCTAGTATAGCTCAGGGCTACGTTACTTGTAATCAGTGCTAGTGGAGCGCATGATGGCACAAGTGCCATGTCACTATATATTTCTGTCAGGGGAGCAAGGAGAGCCGTCATCTCACACTCAGATTAATATCAGTCAGGATCAATCTACAATATACTCACAGTGGAACCTGAGGGATCTTAGGCCCCAGTCAGAACCAGATGAGTTTATAGCCAATCTGTATTTCTATTCAGGAAATGCAGGTTTTCTTTCTTTATGTTTTGAGGCAAGCCACATGCTTGAAAAAGGGGCATTTTGCTGAAGCCCTTATCCAGAGCGACTTACAATCATCAGTTGCAGGGACACTTCCCCTGGAGACACTGATGATTAAGTGTCTTGTTCAAGGACACAATGGTAGAAAGTGGGGGGATATTACTCTGCAACTTTGGGGTCATCGAGTTCACAGGCAAGTGTTTTACCCACAGGTAATTATGTAGTATTGTGTATGTTCACACACGAAAACCTTGAATCATTTGTAAGGCCCACATGCTTCTATTAAGACTGTGATAGTATTAGCTACTTAATTAACAAATAAGGCAGCATTATTTGTCACTACCCTCTTAAATTGTTATAGTGCCAAGTCAAAAGGCATGTCTCAGTGTCTCATATATATATATATATATATACATATAATTTGAATCTTATGACTATTTTTTAATGTGAGTGTTTTAGCTATCTGTGAAAATCTCAAATATCTGTAATTAGGTCAGTGTGACATGCTTATAAGTAAGCTGCCAAATAAAAACTAATGACCAAATGCCAATAATGCAAACCCAATTGTTGTGAGAAATATATGATGGCATATATAAGCATTAAAGCTCTCAACGCATGCCTGCATACACACATGGGCCTGTTTTTAGGGCTGACCAATAATATTGGAATTATATTGGTATGGGCATATATTGCTGATTCAATTTATATATTACACTAATTTTTGAAGCTTATTTTTTTCACCTCCAGATGTGCAAAATGTTTAGGATACTGGTATAACATATCTGCAATTTATTCAAATACAAACATCACTGTAAAATTAATTCATTTGACATTTCTCTGTAAAGTTCATTTATGTAGATTTAGCTCTGCTTTGTAAATGTTAGAAAAGTTTACAATTGACATTGGCAGATATGTACACAAAAAATGTCAAATAATGGTATAGGCTTACACATCAGTGCACACCTAGTTATAGTATCAATGTTCATTTGACTATGACACAGATTTACTGGAAATTTTGAAGCAAGCTTTTTAGTACAGGTCCCTTTAGAGCACCTTTACATACCCAGGCTCTAGTCTAAACTTATGTGAAATTTAGTACTGATAAAATCATCACATCTAAACACAGCTAACATTTAAGTACTTAATAAAAAATTGTCAAATAACAAGAAGTTAGGCTGAACAGGTGCGTATATGATGTTTGTTGATTTTATGAGAAGGGCCCTTTAGGAGTATAATCCTGAATGAGGATGACATGCATGCATGGACAGTGAAATGTTCCATTGCTAAAACCTTGGATTCCAGCATTAACATACAGTACAGTAAAGAAACACGGTCATAACTTTACTTCTTGAAGAAGACATTATCTTCCTCCCAGAACCAGGTGTATGTCAGGTTGCCAGGATATGCCTCGGCCTGGCAGGTGAAGAATGCATCCTGGGATATGTTTACGGTTATGTTTTCTGGAGGCGACACAATAAATGGAGGTCCTGGAAACCAAAATGAAACACATATTAAACCAATAAATCTTGTCTTATCACATTTGTTCAGAGCTGATGCTGTCTTTTAAGGTTAAAGTAGTTCTTCATATGCATAAATCACTCATAAGATCTTTAATATGCTGGATTGTGGATCAATCATACAATACCAATCTTTGGTTGCAGAACTACATAGTTGCAGAACTACATAGGCAGTCAGCACAGACTCTCCTTATAGTATTGTAATAATGTTGTTGTTAAAACAAATCATCATTTGTCTTTTTTCTTTTTTTATGAGGAATGGATCTTAAACTGGATCTTAAATCACTTAGAAAAAACAACTTCCATCATAAATAAAGTTTTATGTGTCTTCTGAAAGTTTACTATTTCAGAAGTGCAAATGTTTAGTTACAACAACAATATACATGTATGCACATTTGTTGTGCAAAATCTGTTCAAACCCATTTATCGAAGCAATAATCATATGTCTATGTTGTTAAGAAGCAGCATTGGGGCCAAGTTGCCTTTCGGACTCAAACAGCAGACTGTGGAGGTCTGCTCTCTCTCCCTTCTTCCCCTCTCTGTCTCTATGTCTCAACTTTGTCCTACCGTACATTGTACAGTGGCGTCCATAAAGCATGCGCCTAAACGCATCAAGAGCAACTCAAGCTCAAACCTTAATCCCCACTGCCTCACCAAGAGAGGAAGGACTTCTGTGAATTAAATTAAAGCGATATAAAATAAAAAAAAATCTATTTTCAATAGAATAGTTAATATATTGTGAATAATATCACAGTATTTCACAATGTTTTACAATATACAATATGTATTTTTCCTGGCATCTGGTTGAAGAGCACACAACTAACCATATTTTGAAAATACTTTAATAATTTCACCTATAAAATGAATTTAACACAATGTTTCACACACTGCACTGCACTTAAAGCAACTGGTCACAATATGCTTAGAAAAGCATGACATTGCTTATTACAATTACTCAAAATGATAAACATTGTAACATTGCCTAGTATTTGTTATAAGTACTAAAGTTTGGTTCCAGACCTTCTAGGCCTTGAGTCTTGGCATGTATTTTATACCATTTTTATCATTTTACTGGCTTGTTCTTAGTGAAATGTTGCCCTGGGATTTTCATATTTTCTTAAAATATACAAAATATGCAAAACAAGTTTTCACATATGGATATGGTGGTTCCATAAGTGGTAGCACACTTTGTAAGAAAAATTGAAAAGGATTGCAATGATTCTGAAGGAGCTGTAAATATACAATAAATACTGTATAACAGCACATATTGTAAGCTAATATGGGGAGTGCCAGAATGTCAAACAGACGTTGGATTTGAATATTAATAGCCATGGTGATGATCAGAGTCAACCCACTTGTGTGTGTGTGTGTGTGTGACCATGCATGGCTTTGTGTGGGCCTCTCCACAGATCTCACTTTACCCCCACCAGAGGGCCTGACTTCAGTTGGCAGTTACAGTGGAGAGAGAGTGATATGAAAGGCTATAGAGTGCTAGCTCTGTGGATGCCACTCTGTGCAATCATACAAAGCAGCTATAGACACTCCATGTCCCCCTCTACAACATACTCTGGTGCACTAGGTCAGTGGTCCCCAACCTTTATTTGGTCACGGACCGGTTTAATATCAGAAACTATTTTCACGGCCCGGCCTTTAAGGAGTGGCAGATAAATATACGAATATGTATTTATACAAATAAATGATACGCACAAAAATGGGGATATTTTAAAATATAATAATGGGGTATCTTTAAAATATAATAAAAAATGCAAATCCAATGTGTACTTGCAGCTTTATTAACAGCATTTTCATTCAAGTTTTTTTTTCGGTGCAGCCCAGGGATTGGGGGCCACTGCACTAGGTCACAGCGGCCACTCCAGATCCAACACTCGGGTGCATAAGTGTGCTTTTCTTTAAATGTGCATCAAAACAGCTCCTGAGCCTCTTTACGACAGCCAGACCCCAGTTAAGAACTCACCTTGAAGACGGATTGCTGCTGAAACATCTCAGCTTTCTACACGGTCCTTAGACCACAGCATCACCTGCTGCTACTGGCCAAGGGGGAGATACCACTGGCAAGCAGTGCGTGAGGAAGCAGAAGTGTATCAAGCGAGCAGGAGTCCATGCGAAGCTTAAAGTTAACGCTAGCCGGTACCCTGCCCTGTCCATATTCCTCACCTATGTTAACACCCGGGACAATAAATTGGACTACCGCCTCCAGCGAACCATCCAAGCTGCTGGACCAGACAACATTCCTGGATGCGTGCTCAGAGGATATGCAAACCAGCTGGTCGATGTTTTCACAAACATCTTCAACACCTCTCTGAGCACCTGTGTTGTTCCAAAGTGCTCCAACCATGTCGTCATTGCCCGGCCAAAACAAATCGTCAGTGCTCTGCCAAAGAAGTCGTCAGTGCCCTGCAGAAACAAATATTGACCTGTCACACTCACACCCATCATCATGAAGTGCTTTGAATGGCTCATTATGAGGCACATCAAGTCACAACTGCCCCCCCCCTCACTGGACCCCCTGCAGTTGTCATACCGTCCCAACCGCTCTCCCCTTCATCTGGCCCTTATCCATCTGGACGAAAAGGACACATATGTATGAATGCTGTTCATAGACTTCAAAACCATCATGCCTCAGCATCTGACTGGGAATATGAGACTGCTGGGCCAAAACACCTTCCTCTGCTACTTGATCCTGGACTTCCTGACAGGGAGACCTCAGTCAGTCAGGACCAGAGTATGTGAGTGGAGTGGAGCGGCAAGAATTTCCGCTCCGCGCTCAGAGCATTTCATGATCACTCCGCTCCA
>JBBPDC010000023.1:4732849-4744268 GCA_037974485.1 Hemigrammopetersius urotaenia
ATTAAAGAAAAATCCTATCTTAAATCGTCCTATCTTAACTTTATGCTTAAGATAGGAAATTTCTGTAATACAGCCCCAGGTATCTCCAGGTAAGTGCACTAATTTAAAATCAGCTTTTCCCAGACCATGTGCTTATATGCAGGCTTACATAAAACACATCAGCAGATTTTATCTTATGTTGAAATATAGGAGCCACTTTCAAAGTGATGACTATTCCTTACATGTGTTATGTGATCTTTCTGTCGTGCTAAAGGAAAAACGCATACATTAAACAATATCTAGGTACAGTTCTTCAAGTGATGCAATACTTAAAAAATGAATCATGTTTTCCTAGCAATATAAGTATCGGAATTTTATTGTAGAGCCATGACAATCAATTGCCATGACACATTAAAACTGACAAACAATTAAACAGCAAAACATGTAAAAAAAAAAACAAAAACAGCTGTTCTATTTAGTTTAAAAGACAAATTGTTCTACAGATGGACAGCTCTACAAATGATCAGTTGATAATGCCAAAGGTACATTGTGATGCAATCTCCATTGCTAAAGCCACTATATTTGGTATGTACTATTTTCTCTCTCTCCTTCACACAGCACAACACAGTAAGGGTTGTTAATAAGCTAAGTTGTTTAATCAAGTAAATGTTGAGGTTTGGAGGGTTGTCTCAAGGAATACACTAGCAGTGAATACTGTTAGCCTTTAAAAAAAGAGGTTCTGCCTTAAAATGATACTTTTACTGATACATCCAGTCCTTTAAAGTCAAGATGACAGTGCTGGTGTTATCAGTGTCACTGAGAGGCGCCAATAAGATGATCAGTAATGAAAACAGCTGAAAATAACTCCTCCCTGCTTATTTTCCCCATTACTCATTCTGGTAAACACTGACCACACAGTGTGAGTTACATCAACTGCCCACCTCCACAGCATGTGTCAGTTTGCAATGGTGAGAATTACAGAGCTGGCATTTACTGCAGTGTAGTCAAAGGTTTTAAGACATGTACAAAATATGTCCACCTAGATTTTGGCTTTCTCATCTAATAGCAGACAAAGGCTTTTCATTTCTTTTAAAGAAGTGTGGCAAGACCTTTAACTGCAACTGTTCACTGTCATTTGCCACTTGAGTCATCTTGAGAAATAATTGGATGCTGAGTGCCCAATAATTCAACTAATGTTCCATTAAAATTTTGCCATCAGCCTTGATTAAACAGATGCTAACATATTGATGTCATAATAAGTTAAGGTTAAGAGACATGGATGTACAATTATTTATGTAAATATGATATCTTTAAAAATTTTATGTAAGTAAAAGTACTAAATGGTCCGCATCCTAAATTCTTCCTACATGTTTCACTCTACTTTGTTTTGTGGGTTTTTCTACCAGTCATAATTTATTTTGTATGACATATTTTGTTGTTTTGCCTTTGTTTTTCAAATTAGTCTAAAGCTTTTTTTATTCTTGAAGTGATCAGTACATATCTCTGAGGTTAACCTAACATGCTGGTTGTGTAAAGTTGCATGGTGTTTGTGAAACCTAAAAGGTCCACAAAAAAAAAAGGTCCAATGACATGAAAATTAAGTCTGGATCAGTTCCAACTCGCCTTGGCTCAGCAACAAACCTCGGACAAGTAAGTTAACTTAACGCTATATAATTTTGTTGCTTTGCTGTATATGATTACCTAGCGTTTTCCCTTAGAATGTGGCTGTAACATTAGCTTTGCAGCTAACAGCCCAGTTGACAGGCTACCATCACAAATGTAAAGGTAGATCATCCGGTATGTGTGTGAGTGGTGTGTGAATATAAACATTAACTCGAGTGTTGTACTTCCTTGTTATTTGGATAACTGTGCTGCTGTTAGTGTTATGGCATGTGCAACATCTGCCATTCCCCTCATTAAAATGGCTGAGTGAGCATCTCTGCAAACCAGAGTGATCAGATGAGAATGGGTAAAATTTGAGGAGTCTTACTGCAACGGGGTTATAGACACTGATCTCAACTGCTTGGCTATCAAAAAATGTCCCGAGTCTCACTACAGACAAATACAACTGTCATTTACCAGCCATGTGACCGCAGTAGCCATTGCTATACACTGTAAACATTAGCGCATGGTACCCTGACCTCAAGCTGGCCCTTTGCCCACCCTCCATCTTGCTCCACCTCTCTCCTCCTTGCCCTGCCACTCTCCTCCTCATTATCATTTAAAGCTACAAAAGACACAGAAACAGCATTTCCTAGGAAAATGTTATTGTGGGACTGGCTCGAACTGGCTGTAATTCTGTACCAAAGCTGAATTTCGGAAAGAGACTTCAGGCACAGTATTAGGGTTTCTATATATATGGACCCTTTAAAGAATATGTGAAAATTCATTCTAAATATTTTAGGTCTGTTTTAATTGTTTACCATATGGTTTTTCCCACATGGTTTTTAAATGGTATTCATCAATCCTTACAAATGCCAAACTTTGCAATCAGAGCATGTTCATCATTCTGGGAAAGTAAAATATTCTTATGTCACATCTGCTCCGCATTCACGGCACCTCCAGTGTTTGCAGTCACCATGCTACTAAGCTGGAGGTGACCTGTCATGGCCACGTGGAGGTTTGTATTGGTTTGGTGCATCGCTAGGCGGCACATGTTTTATGTTCAGCCCCCGTGTTCTCCTCAGACTGACATCTCAGGTTTCTCTTGTGTTTACATGTGTCTCCCCTCATTAATTAAGTGTGTGAAAGTTGTGTCATGCTACTGATTGATACCTGTGTCCCTGCTCCTTTGTCTAGGTTTAAAAGACTAGCTGGTTCAGTAGTCTGGCATGTAGTCCCCAAGCTCCTGACCATCATACTTTTCCTCAGGCTCCTCTCAGGAGCTACTTTCAGTGTGGATTACCCCTGATGTCTGTTTACATGCTTTGTGTTATGTGCTTAAAGGCTATCTTGATATGAGTTGTGACATGACAGATGACTGCACCTACCAATAGGAGTCCCGTTGCCCTCTGAGGAGGAACCCCAGTGGCTACAGTGCCTTGTGGTCAGCTGAATCAGCTCGCTAGGGTGGTGTCCAAAGTAGTGACCAGCCCATGTCAAGTACCACCATCAGCTCCTTTTTCGGCTCTTCCAGCACCAGCCCAGGTCGCCAGAGTTCACTCTTCGGCCACACCTTATGCTTTAGCTCCAGCGAGGTATAGGCCAAAATTTCCCAAGATTACCTCAAGAAGAAAAGTATCTAAGCTACAAAGAGATTTAGTGTGATAAGATGCTGACCTTAACCCATTAAAGGAGTGCCTGCATTGGTTAGAGGGGGCATGACACCCATTTGCCACGAAGGACCACCACAACCAGCAGGATAAACAGCTAACACCACCCCAGGCACACTGGGTTCTGTTCTTTACCCACTTAAATTTCAGTATCATGTATAGGCCAGGGTCCCCGGTGCACTAATTGCAGCTTCCACAATATGGGATGCATCACATTAAATGCAACACATTCTTCCCTGTATGGCACAACTCCTAGTTCGTGCCATACAGGGAAGAAGTGTGCACCTAATTCACTATGTAGTCAAGTAATAGAGTGCCTTCTATTTTCCTGGTGGTAGATTTCTTTCCTCTGCTAGTTCCATGAAGTTCCATGGTCCCACTGTTATATCCCAGGCATGGCTCCAACAAATAAATAGGTGATAAGTGAATAAATTAGGTAATCTTGCATCGAAAAGACGGACAGTAGGCAGTGGTATGACACTATTTACAAGGTTTATTTATACACAACGAAGGCATATTTACAAATATTTGCAGACAACACCATTAGATATGTACAATATATACAGACACCTGTTTACAACAACAATACAGTACAATAGAAACACACTTACTGGAATTGTCCCTTGTCCTTACTCTTCCGCCGCATCCTTCCGTCCTTTAAGCTGGGGAGTCGGGACATCCAGCGACGAAACATTCCATCACCACACGAGTCAGCAATCGGCCAATCAGCAGAGACGGGAGGTGGCACACCATTTAGCAGGCCAACCACAGCTCACAGACACCTCTAGGGATATCGAATTTCGATATCAAAACGTTGTATAAACAAAGCCCACCGCATTAAGCACTGATTGCGATTGTACATCTGTGAAAGGAAAGTCAGAGGATTATGATCCATATACACTATAATGGCTTGTGAACTTGACCCAACATACACCTCGAATTGCTGGAGAGCCAACAGCAATGCAAGAGTTTCCTTTTCGATAGTTTATTAAACTTTTTAGAGATATAGCAGACGGGATAACGGGACGGGACCATCAGTGTCATCCTGTAGCAGTACCGCGCCCACCCCAACAAAGCTGGCATCAACATCCAGTTTGAATGGTCACGTCAAATCAGGGGCACACAATACAGGAGCAGCGTTCAATAATTACTTCACGCAGTCAAACACGTACTGACTACATTAGAAACATTCTGACAAAAACCTCTATAATATCCAGCAAGCCCCAAGAAATGACAAGATTAGCCTGGACTAAGCAACAGAAAACTGTATCCAGTATCCACACATGTTCTTCCCAGGTATCAGAATAAAGGATGAGATTATCCAAACAAGTCTCACAACAAAATACCCCAGACAGAGCCAAATTAACTAGATACTGAAAAGCTGAAGGAGCGTTACACATCCTTAAAGCCATAACAGAATACTGTGCAAAACAGTCGGGATTAACAAAAGCAGAAATCACCGATGCACGCTGTGTTAAAGGTATCTGCCAATATCCTTTTAATAAGTCTAGCTTAGTAACAAAGTTGGCCACCCCCACGTGATCTACATGATTATCCATACGCGACATCGGTTATGAGTCAGGTACAGTAACCGCGTTTAACTTACAGAAATCTGTACAGAAGAGGAACGTACCATCCGGCTTTGGAACCAAAATACATGGGGAGCTCCAGGGACTACAACTAGGCTCTGCAAAGCCATGCTCCAACAAATATTTCACTTCCTGAGGTAAATATTTTTGCTTCTCTGGATTCACTCAATAAGCATGCTGTTTAGATCTTGCTCCTTCTACATTTATGTTGTCTATGGTTGTCTGAGTAGACACATCACTAAAAAGTTCAGTATATGATTGTATTACGTGCCGTACCACTTTATGTTGCACTTCTGATAAGTTCTGTAACAAGGTTGTTAATTTCTGAATTTCTCAGTGTTATTCAGCCGAGCAACTTATCTATCATATATTCCTCCTCAGGAAGGGAAGGCGGGAGGAGTGCAGTGGTGTTGATCGGAACAGCCATTGTCTCACTGGGCCCTAGAGTGAACCATGACCTGTTGGTCAGGGTGCGCTCATGAAAACCCTTCACCATGTTGACATGACATACCCTTTTTGCGGAGTCAGTGGGAAAACAGACTCCCTGACCCAGTGGGAAAACCGATTCCCCCAGCGAATCACCTGATTCGGTTTTCCCACTGTCTGACATGTCAGACAAGACTGAGTGTAAGCTATTACGTCAGACTTTAAACCAGGCCAGAAAAAAATGTCATAAGACCCGACCATACATTTTATTTACACTTAAATGAGCTGACAAAGGGTGTGCATGAGCCAAGCTTAAAATATGTGGGCGAATACTACAATCTGTAACACTCATCTACCAAAACATATCTATTCCTGTTCTGATCCACCCCACTCTTGGCCTCAGCGATACATTTCACCAACGATTCATCCGCATTCTGAGCTTCCATCAGCTGCTGACGAGTAAAAATACATTTATCTGCCTCACTACTAATCACCTTGAGTATTGTAGATGTATTTAAAGTCTGAGATTTAGATTTAGCCACCGATTAATTAATGGATGACATAAACGTGTTGTCTAGACTCACCACATCAGAAAATTCATGAGCCTGTGTGCGTGTTACGGCGCACACAGGGAACAACTCAGTACTGACATTGTTGGTTATCAGTGGAACACACATAAATTCCAACAGAGGCATATCGTTCCCACCAGCCAGGTCATTTCCTAAAATCATACATTCTCCCCTAACTGGTAAGCGATCACCCACCCCCACCTGAACATTACCAGACAGTTCTGAGTTTAGGATAACATTATGTAATGGGATCTTCATGACCCCCATCTCTATGCCTTGGGCTAATACAAGACGTTTCCTCAGAGGAGACAGAGTCGGCTCCAATACTTGGTGGACTGGGAGGGTTACGGGCCTGGGGACAGGTGCTGGGACCCACCTCGGGAGGCATGAAGCTTCTTGGCTCGGGAGCAGACCTTCGAGGCACGGGAGCAGAGCTTTCGAGAGTGGCGCTTCAGAGCTTGTGAGTGGAGCTTCTCGGCCCTGGGGCGGAGCCCTGCCGTGGTGAATGAGATTGCTAAGCAGGACATGGTGGAAAGGAGCAGTGTGGGGAGAGATGAGACACTCCGGCGTGTTGGTGAGATAAACCTATTGAGACAGAACCTGCGAACCCCAGCCGGCTTACAGGGCTCAGCTCACTGGGAGTGAGAGTGGGTCAGTCGAATGTCGAGGGGATGTAGAGGTTTAGTGTGGAAGGACAACGTATTATCAGGGACCATGTGTTGAGCACAAGGGACAATGGGCACTTCCAGAAGGGGGGTTGAGGTTTTTTATGTATTAATTTTGTATTAATTTTGATTAGAGATGGGCCTTGTACTGGAAGCAAGGCCCAGTAGCCAATAAGTTTGTCTTTCATTATATTTCTTTTTTTCTTTTCTTTCTCCCTTCTTTTCTTTATCCACGTATTGACTGTTTTGTTAGGTATATAAGAGACATAGATAGAAAGAGAGAAAGAAAAATATATATATAAAGAGAGAGTTAGAAAGCATTAGAAAAGGCACTAACAAGCTTATGGTAAGCGATTACTTACTCTTGTACCTCTGCTCTGTTTAATTATGCAGAAAACAAACAGTATTTAAAGGATTATTCTGAGACACAGCAGGCCTTTGTTAAGTTGTCCGCCTCTACTGCGGCCCCTTCCATATGTTCTGCTGTAGCTGATGGCTTGAGTCCAGTGAAAACAAGCCATGCATTATTGCAACATTCCCCATAAAAGAAGGCCTGCTAATGAAAGTGAAAATATAAATATTGTACAGTTGAAGGCCAGACATTGTACATTAAAATTTGTCATCGTTAAGTGGAACAGGCAAACATGGTCTTTTACTATTATTATTCATTATTATTAATTAATTCATTTTTATTTTTGCCAATTGCCAGAAACAACCTTCACAAAGATATAAACCCAATCATGACCCAGTTCATTCTCTAAGCACAGTGAAGCTTGAAAAAACTAGTATTATATTGTTGTGCCTTATAAATTGTTTGAACTTCCTAAAAGTTTTGTCATTAACTCCCCTTTGGAAAAAAAAATGTTGATCCTCCCTCTCCCCTCAGAGACAAAACCACTATGCTAGAATGACCCGAAGCTGCCGGGCTGTCAAGCTAAGCACTGAAGTCAGAGTTGTGATGTGGCTTTTTGTATACTGTGCACTTTATGGTACATTTTACTGGCTTTTTAAACATTCTGGCTGTGTCCAGAGTCACCTGACTGTGGGGTGCATTTCTCAGCAGCATTCAAATAATTCTTCTGTTTGGAAAAGACTTCGATTTCATAGTCATTTAGAAATCCAGTCCACTTAGACCAGGGGTCTCAAACCTGTCCAGAAAGGGCCCTTGTGGGTGCAGGTTTTCATTTAAACCAAAAAGAATGCATTCACACCTGCGTAACTGAAGACCAAGACCAACTGATTATAAAGGTGGAATCAGGTGTGCCTCCTGCTTGGTTGGCCCTTTCTGGACAGGTTTGAGACCCTTGACTTAAACCAAAGCCAAACACTGATTTTATAGAGAAGTTTGACCTCATTGCTTCACTCACCACATCCGTTGTTTGCTACACAATCTAAATGTCATTGACCCCTTGGTAATAATTCAGTGAATGACCAGAATCTGAATCAGGCTTTACTGGACAAGTGTGTTTCCACTTTTTGTGTTTACAATAACCCAGTAGCTGAAATACTTGTTCGCTCACATGGACAACTATACCTCAATTTTACAGTGCCACTCATCCATTCCTATCTTCATCCACTGTCCATACTGAACATACTGTGCCACATCTGAAAACTCTTTTGTGGAGAGTTGCTTTTTTGTGCTGTTCTCAGTCTCTATCTGAAAGCCAACGGGCCTCTCACTGAGTTCTTCAATGCTGCCTGGCCTCACACAAGGGTGACGTTTGTAAAATATTGTGCATGCTTTTTTTGATAAATATAACCTAATATCTGAGGCGAAACCTTTGGATTTTATCTGGAACCTTTATTGTAGCTAGTGTGGCAATAGCCAGAAAGAGATTAATCCAAACTGAAAAATCATTCAACACATACATGTGTTCTGTGATCTTCTGGTCTTTTAAACTTAGGCAAAACATTAAACATTGCTTTACAAAAATCCACTGGATATGCCTTAGGCTTATGCCAGGCATGGTAATGCACTAAGCTTGCAAGCTGCCAGGACAAAGTACAGAAGAAGAAGAAGCATTTGTATGCAGAATTCCTATTATTCCGCATGCAAATGCGTAGCCTATCATTGATGGCTGGCTCATACGAGCAAAAGATAGAGGGCATAGAGGGGTTGAGGATTGCCAAGCAGAACAGAAGAATGACACATACAAGAGTCTGTCACGTGGCGAAAATCATGTAAATATATACAAGAACAAGGGGAGGATGCCATCAAGAACCAAACAATAACGCGAAAACTGCAAATATCCTTGTCGGTTTTTTTGAGAACCGAACTGTATTACCGCCACCAGCCCAGCGGTGGCAATATTTCTTACCTTGTACCTGACTTAACTGAGCATCAGCACAGAGAGCCGTCTTGTTCTTTGTGTACGAGTCTTTGTAGGCTGTTAATGCTAACTGTTAATGCTAATGTTTTTTAAACAATATAGTTTTCTGATTATGTTTATTCATTTACCTTTACATTTTCTTTATGAGTAATGCATTAAACTTGGTTTTAAATGAAATTAAAGTGTTCTGGGAGCATATTTGGGGGCATATTTAGGGTTTACACTATAAAAATAGGTATTTTTTGTCATGAGGAGGAGCAGAACGAACCGTTATTTGCCCATTGTGGCGTGGTGGAAGAGACCAAATGGGATTGAACACAATAGAGCTGGTAAGCCACGAGGTTATTCTAAGAATGCTCCATAAGGAGTTACAACTCACACCAAATGAGTCAGTGTACTCACACACACATACACACAGATAGATATATAAACTGCTCCAGAGAGCCAGAGTACTCATGGTATCGATGAGAAGGTTGACTGGAAAGTCACCCACATGGAACAAACGTCCCAGAGGGTGCCAACAACCGTGCTGACGGATGTAGTGGGCATTGGTGTTGATGATGTAGTCTCTGGCCTGGGACCAGAGTCGTTGGCATCAACGGACCAACTGTTGGTACGAAGGTACATCAACCTCCTGTTCAAACACCGGAGGCTGAAAACTATTGCACACCTCGAAAGTCCGGTGGCAGATGAGATATGGAAATTATGGGACAACTCTGCCCAAACAAGGTAGTGCTGACAGTCGGCCACGAACCATCGGAAGAAGCACTCCAGCTGTTGGTTGGTCCGCTCTGTCTGACCATTAGTCCGGCGATGGTAAACCAATGACAAGCTGGTGGTGGCATTGATCAGACGACAGAAGGCCTTCCAGAACCTCGCCGTGCACTGGGGCCCTCTGTCCGAGACGATGTTCCTGGGGAACCCATGCAAGCAGACTACATGCTCAATTATAAGTTCTGCTGCGTCCTTTGCAGAGTCTGGGCAGGGCCACCAAATTAACAGCCTTGGAGAACCGGCCCACTATTATGAGGATAATCGTCTTCATCTTCGACTATGGAAGACCTGTGACGTAGTTGAGAGTGATGTGTGACCAGGGTCTCCATGGAATGGGGAGCGTTGCTGCATAGGATTACATTTCTGGAGAAGAAAAAAGAAGGATGAAGTTTCTGGTCTGGACCTTGCTGTGAGAGGACGGTTCCTACACCCACATCGGAGGCGTCCACTAAGGTCTTGGAGTAAATCAGTATGTCATCAAGATATGCAAAGCACCATCTACCCAGCATGTCATGGAGGGTGTCACTGATGAGTTGCTGGAAGACAGAAGGGCTGTTGCATAATTCGAATGGCATAACCAAGGTCTCCTAGTGGCCAGTGGGGGTTATGAAGGCCATCTTCCACTCGTCTCCCTCTCTTATGCAGACGAGGTTGCAAGTGCTCCTAAGGTTGATTTTGCTGAAGATTTTGGCACCAGAGAGAGAGAGTCCATCGTGGTATTGATGAGTGGAAGAGGGTGACGGTTCTTGATATTAATGTTGTTAAGCCCCGGATAGTCGACACTTGAGCGGAGACCCACGTCTTTCTTCTTGACAACAAAGAACCCTGCGGCCGCAGGAGATTTAGAAGCTCGGAGGGTTCCCTGACGAAGACCCTCAGCCACAAATTCCTCCATGGCCCATTGTTCTTCATTGGAGAGGGAATAGAGATGGCCGTGTGTTGGTACCGTGCCTGGCTGGAGGTCAATGTCCAGGTCGTATGGCCGATGAGGCAATTTGATGGCTTGAATCTCACTCTCACACCCCTGCCAGGTAATGATACAGAACAGGAATGGCCTCCAGGTCGACGTCGGGGGCCTCAGACTCTCCTGAGCACATCTGAATGATTTTGTGATGGGTCCATGAAATGATGGGGTCATGCTGGATCAGCCAAGGGTGCCCTACGATGATGGGAGGAAAGGAGAGGTGAGTGATGAAGAATTGGATCTTCTCTGAGTGTTCTTCAATGGTCATGGTGAGTGGAAGGGTGCAATGACTGATGAGACTGGAGGATAGGAGACAACCGTCAATGGCTGTGATGTTAACCGGATGTGATAACACCTCAGTTTTAAGTGCCAACTGGGTATCAAAAGCGTGATTGATGAAGTTACCTGCCACACCAAATCAACGAAGGTGGAGGATCCGATCAGTGTGTGACCCAGTTGTAGACTTAACGACAAGCCAATAAACAGTCGGTGGGCAGGAGGCTGAAGCCAGCAGACAAAGTGAGTTCCTCTCCCTATTCACTTGGTCTGACCATTTCCCGGCCAGAGAGGGCAGATGGCTCGATGGTGATCGGGGGAGGCGCAATAGGCACAGAGGCTCTCGCGATAACCTCTCTCCTTCTCCGTTGTTGAAAGGGAGGTGCATCCTAGCTGCATAGGTTCCCCTGCTCCGGGGGAATAGGCCTCTGAGACAGGTGGTGGAGCTTGGTAGGTTGGCGTCAAAGGTGTTGGTGATAAGCAATACCAAGATATGGCAGCGAGTTACAGCAGCTCTGTCCTGTTTGTTGTTTCTTTTGGCGTGTTTTAATGTTTATTTTTCTGTTTTTTTGTTT
>JBBPDC010000023.1:4744368-4760923 GCA_037974485.1 Hemigrammopetersius urotaenia
CGGTGAGGATGCTCTCTATCAGACCTCTGTAGGCCTGGGTGAGAGGGCGATGGTTCAGGCCAGCTTTCCTGAGCAGCTGGATGAAATAAAGCCTTTGCTGGGCTTTTTTCACTGTGGCTGTGGTGTTACGAGTCCAACGTCATTTAAGTGGTCCTTTAATGCACCATTTTTTTTTTTACTGGTACCAAAAATATATTTTAGTTTCACAAAAAAAAACTTGCAAGTGTTCTTCACTGAGGTTCTTTTTAGAACATCTTCTGGATTGTGGTTGCCATAAGAACCACCTCCCTGAACACACCAGATTCAATGTATCAATTAATTGACCAAATGAGAGAAAACCAAGCTGTGGCCTGGAAGGAACCTAATTTGACATGCCTGTGTTGGTCTAAGCAGTTTATGCCATGGTCATTCTCTGCAAATGTCTGTCCTGATTCAGTCTTGGGGGATTGCTTATGACACTGTTTATGGGGTGGTGGGTGGAAAGGTGGGTATGACGAACATTTACAGTGTGATCTGAACACTACTAGTCAGAACCCTGAAAGGAGGTCTTTATGACTCACAGTATGACTTTATCTGTTATGTACATGTCCGCCCTCAGGTATAATCCCGCAGGGAATGCCCCACAGGAAGCACACACCTACACCGACCCCTATTGTGCAGGAAGAGTGCAATGCAGCTTAGGTGACATGCTAGTTAAAGGCAGGATCATAAAGAATTACATGTGCTATATCACAGCATAAAATGATTAGGGTAATAACTAAAATTGTCAAATCATTTACAGAAGCCTCCAGCATCGCCTGAAGACCCACCTTTTCAAGGAGCACTTTGGTGACTGTCTCTTTCCTACTGCTTACTTATTTCTTTAAAAAAAAAAATCCCTTTCCCTTGACTTGCGTTGTTCTTCTCTATGGCTCATGTATTGTTGGGTTAGGCATTGGCTAATTATTATTTGACAGTTGTTGTATAGATGCTCTGACTGCAGTATCTTGGTTAAATAGTTGACTTGGATTTAAGCTGTTTTTCAGGTAAGAAACAGTTGTGGACTTCTTAAGCACTGATGTGCGTAGCTCTGGATAAGAGCGTCAGCTAAATGCCGTAAATGTAAATTATTGACACCCTTACTCATAACTTTACTATACACTGAAAAATTTCCAGCTGAATAACATCAGAATGACATTAATAAAAATAGGCTTAATCTTTTAAAATTCTAGTTGAAAACATCACAAATAAGCAATCTGAAATAAGCATGATGAATGTCCTATGAACAGCCTGATCATTAATCAGGATTTCATTAAATTATGTGTCTAGTGCTGTACAAGAAAATAAATTTTTTAGCAAAAGGAAAAGATAAGTTCATCAAAAGTATACAACAAAACCATTTCTTGCTCATATTTAGGCTATTGTATTTCACCTCTGCATTCTTTCAATTTGATGACTGATGTCTTGTTCATAGATACACTATATGTACAAAACTACTAGTTATATGTACAAGCTCCAACTAACTAGTGAATTCTGTGACTTTAACATGCGGCTATTGCTAATGTGAGCATTCGGCTTCAGTAAATGAACTCTTTAACCTTGTGACTTTATGCAAAAAGTGAAAGTGCAAAAGAGTGCAAACTCCATATTAATGTTGTATCTTTCAAGAAAAAATAATGTTTATGGAAGCAATGTATTTGAATGTTTTTGAAAGACAAAGAAATCCAGTTTTTTAATTATAAGAAATATATTTCTGTATAGTACTATTGTCAAGAGAAGGTGCAGTCCTGAATGAGGATGGGTTGAAATCATATGTGACCTTTAAAGCTTCCAGTCTGGATCACTTAAAATAGAGTAATTTGCTCATCACAGCTGTAAGAACATGACATACTCCTGACAGCTTACACCCACATGACAGCCCACACCTGATTCACATGCTGGCTCCTCAGAAGTCCCAGGCCTATATTAGTGTTTCAGCCATTCAACCTTTAACGTGCAGCCTTGGAGCAGTCTGTACTGACACGCGGAATGTAGTAAGGCGCTCTGTATGATTCAGAAGTGGCTGTTGTTACTCTTTTGTTATTATGGGTGCTGTGAGATGGCATAAATGATCTTTCACCTTTTCTTTCTGGCCTCCTCTCAGCCTCAGCATGAGTCACCGTGAGTCCCTCCGCCTCCCACTGGAACACCGTGTGCATGTAGAGAGGAGGCACTGAAATGAAGAGTTCGACGGACCTCCAGATATGAATCACACCGAATCAGCCCACTGACCTACCTCCAGCACCGCGCTGGTCATTGTGCCCGTCAGCTCAAGCACAGCAGCATGCACACTGCTGTTGCCATGGTTTCCAGCCCTTTTATCAAAGCTGTTGCGCAAGACTCCCAGCAAGCTTTAGCACAAGAGAGGTCATTCACAACTCCCGACTAATGCAGAGATGAAGGAAGACTTAAGTGGCTTCTGGGGTGAGGGTGACCACTGATTGGAGAGGTGAGTGAAGACATGCTGCAACAGAACTGAAGCCCCAGATTGCCACGATTCCGGAATACGACCACTAGGGGTCACCATAGGACTATGAACTTGCTCCATCGGCCCTAAATCACCTCAGTCATTGCAGTCTGTGCCTGTGCCTCCTTTTCATCCTTTCTTTACGAGTCCATGGAACATGGCACGAGTCAAGCAGGGGGCTTGGAGGAAACAAGAGTTGAGGGCCGAGACTCAATACAATCCACTGGAGTTCATCGAGTATATTAGCTTGGGGGAGGACGAGCAAATATATGGTTGAAGTAGGTAACCAGAGGACCCACCTGTGGTCTTTGAAGTTTTACGGGCGTTCTCGCGGACCTCTCCATCTCCACTTCAGCTGGGAAACCACAGAGGCAAAGGAAATCCTGCGCCAGTTCAAAGAAAACCAGCATCCCACTTAGCTCTTCCTATAATTGCAGCACACCACCCAGATCCTTCAGCGGCTCCAGCACACGTGGGACATGGAGGATCCAAGATGGCTGCCCCTAGGGTGGCTTCAGCACTCGGTTCAGCTTTTCCAAACGCTGTGACACCAACCCAACCCAGATTAGGTCAGTTTATTCCAACTCCACTTCATCCAACTCAACTTGGATAAAATCAACTCAGCTCAACTTAGTCTACAGTTCAGGCCACCTCAGGTCAGTCCACCACAGGTCAGTCCACCTCAGTCCACCACAGGTCACTCTATGGCTCCAGCCAGTCCAGCCATCTTCTACTTTTATTCAGCTAGCCAAGCTGTTGTAGCACCTCCAAGCTGAGCCACTGAACCACAGACCCAAACCGCAGCAAAGCCCCAGCCCAGAGCCACAGAACCGCAAAGTCAAGCCACAACAGAGCCACAGGACCAAGCCGCCACAGCGACACTGAACCAAGTCGACATGCCCCAGAGTCAAGAGACTCCAGCTGTGGAGAGAGTACAGAAACCCCAGTTCCGACTCCTCGTCAGTCCAAATCTCCCACGCCAGCTTCCAGATGGTTCCTACCTCCTTTGAGTAGCTCTTCAGATGCAGCCTTCTCAGTCAGCCCAGCTGACTTCTCTGCTGCTCCAGCCAACCCAACAACCTTCTCAAATGCTCCATCCAACAGCCTGAGTTTCTTACCTCGCAGCTTCCCAAGTGGCTCCAGTACGCACCTCTGTGCGGATGTCCCTGTGTGCACCACCTCCTCCACCCTGGACTGGACATTGCTGCTGATGTGGATGAGGAATCAGAAGAATCTGACCCTTCCTCAACACAAAAGCTATTCAGATTCTCATCCAATCCCTGGTCATCTCCAAACTAGACTCTGCAACTCTCTACTGGCTGGACTTCCACAGGAGGTAACCAAACTGCTTTAACTGATTCAGAAAGCAGCTGCCAGGTTAGTGTTCAATGTTCCTAAGTTCACTCACACCACACATTTACTAAGGAACCTCCACTGGCTCCCTGTGTTAAGTTCAAAATCTTGACGTTTGCTTTTAAGGCCAAAAGCGGACTTGCACCCCATACATAACAACACTGATCAAACATGTCACTTCTCGTCCTCTTAGGCCATAAGCAGAGCTTGTCTTGAGCCTCCACTGTTCAAAAGAAGAGGGAAACATGCGTCGAGACTCTTCTCAGTTTTGACCCAGTGGGGGAATGTACTCCCTCTTACAATCTGATCGGCAGAGTCCTTCACTGTCTTCAAGCGTCGCCTGAAAACCCACCTCTTCAAGGAGCACTTTGGCGACTAACTATGTCCCTATCCTACTGCTTACTTATTTCTTTTTTTTTTTTAAAAACTTCCTTTCCCTTGACTTCTCTATGGCTTAGGTTGTTGTTCTCTATGGCTTATGTTTTGTTGGGTAGGTGTTGGTTAATTTTTATTTGACAGTTGTTGTATAGCTGATCTGACTCTGCAGTATCTCGGTTAAATAGGTGACATGGATTTAAGCTGTTTTCAGGTAAAAAAACAGCTGTGGACTGTATTCTTTTGCTGACAGGGAAAATTAAAATGGCCGTGGTGTGGCACTGTGCCAGGCTCAAAGGCCAGATCATAGGGGCAATGTGATGACAGCTGTATGGCCCGACGTTTGGTGAAAACCCCCGCCAGGTCGTGGTACAGTGGTGTGATGACCTCAAAGTTGCATTTGGTGGGCTCCTTGGAGAATGATTCCAACCGGGAGTCAAGAGGAGAGACAAAAAGAAGACAGGAGTACTCACAGCTATAGTTGCGATGGTCTGGGCTGGAGTTGGAATAAGGACTGAACAGTGAAGGTACGCCTCTTATCTGTTTATGTTCCAGGTGACTTGCTTCACTTTTGGGACCTCATAGAGATCATATGATTGGTGTGTGTGTGTGACATAGTTGTGAAAAAATGTAGAATAGAGGTGGACAATTGTGGAAATAGCAGCAGCAGGACAGATAAAATTGAGTTTAGTAGTAAATTAAGGAATAGCAATACAATTACAATAGCAGGAGTGTACATTGTTTGTGCAAAGTAAAAAAATTAGTGTGTATATGAATTATGTCAAGAAAGGAAGTGTATGTTTTAGTTCTGACAAGGAATCTGATGATTGAATGAAGACGTTATTTCTCGTTTTGGCAGTGGGAGCCCATATGCTATGGAACCTTTTGCCAGACCAGAGAAAGGAAATGAGGGCATATAAGGGTTGTGTGGGATCATCCACAATGTTGATGGCTTTGCAGACGCAGCGCGGGACGTAAATGTCTTCTCTGTGACCTATGGGTTTTTGTGTTGAATATATCAATTCCGTTACCAAGTCCTGAAGCAACTAAATGCTCTCCATTGTCGCTCTGTATATTGTCCCTCTGTTCAGCAGAGAGTGATTATGTCATGTCCCCCATATGGGGTGCCGTTTGCAAAAACAGCTTCACAAATTTAGAGGTGTCATTTTTTCATTATTTAGCACAATTCGCGGAGCAAAATTATGACATAGCCAATCATGAACTGCAGGCGGTAAATGCGGTGTTAGTAACAGAAAAGCTGACGCCCTGCAAGTAACAGAACCTATTTTTCCTCCAGAATTAATAGTTGTTCCCATTAGTTGGGACTTCGACAAGGAGATAGAAAAGATAAATGCACGGCAGCCCTCGCTGCTAAATTGTCCTGAGAATCGGTGATTTGTACCCGAGCTGCTCAGGCAGCGAGTAATGAAATGGGCACATACGACCACGCCGATGGGCAATCAGTTGCCAGCCGGGAAATTAATGCCCCTACCAGTGCGGTCCAGGAGATCAGTAGGTTCCTCTGGGCATACTGTCATGGGCAGCAGCACCACTGGGTGGAGTTCCTTGGGTGGGCAAAACTCACTGTGTCACTCTGCGACTGATGCCCTTTGAGTGTGTGCTGGGGCACCAGCCTCCGCTCTGTCCCTGGGACGGGGAGAATGTGGATATCCCCACGCTGGACAACTGGTTCCAGAGGGCAGAGGAGGTCTGGGAAACCGCACACACCACCGTCAGTAGGGCCATGAGACGATTTAAACGTAATGCGGATCGACACCGGAGGGAGGTGCCAGAATTTCAAGCTCTCAACCAGGGACCTCTGTATGCAGTTACCTTCATGTAAGTTGTCACCCAAATACTCTGGACCTTACCAAATCCTTAGGAGAATTCATCCCATAACCTACAAATTACTGTTGCCTAAACAAATCAGACTACATCCAGTGTTTCTCACCTTAAACCTGCTATTTCAGGGCCCTTGGACGATGGAGAGGTTCATCCGGTGGAGTCCGCAGCTATCGAGGTGGATGGAGAACCAGCGTACAAGGTTAAAGAGCTCCTGGACTCTCGGAGGTGTAGGGGGGTCTTCCAGTACATAGTGGGAGGGTTACGGCCCTGAGGAGCAGAGCTGGGTCCCAGCCATGGATGTTCTTAGCCAAGAACTGAAGGGCGATTTCCATCAGTGTCGGCTGGAGTGCCCGGCTCCCCGCGCCCGAGGCCGCCCTCGTAAGGCTTCGGGAGGACGTAGGGATATTCCACAATCTTCCCTAGAAACCGTACTGTACTGTGGGTACAGTACTGGGGGTACTGTGACATCTGGTAAGCCTCCACCTTGTTTATTAAGAAGCCAGTCATCTGAGTACTAGGAGACAACAGCTCTGGGCATGGGGTTTGTGTGTGGGTGTGGTGTGTGAGTGGACGTTAGATGTTGGTTGAGCCCAGGTGTGGAGAAGCCACAGTAGTTGGGTTGCTAGGCACCTAATGACATGTTCACCTGTCTCTAAGGGTGCTTTCTCACCTATAGCATTTGGTGCACACCAAATGTGTTTGGTCCCTTGGTTCGGTTAACTTGCGTTGATGTGAATGCACTCTCGCTACTTTGGTGCGCACCAAATCATTTGATCCGAGACCTCCCTGAAGGGGTGGTCTTGTACTGCTTTATCTGCTCTACTTTGGTACGGTTAATCCAAATTGGCTGAAACTGCATAGTTTAATGCATTATGGGTATCAGATGAGATACAGGATTGATAGGCCAATGGAAAACCTGATGGATCTGCAGGAAGATCGCAGGCTAATAACGAAATGATAATTCAGGAGGAGGGCACGTCTCTTCTCCCTGAAGTGGTGCGCAATGCGCCGTCAACAAGATGAATAAATCAGGAACTTGGTTTGGAGTCGTAGCCGCGATTCATGTTTGAAATTAAACTCTGCATATGTGAAAGCAAACCGCATCCATGTCTGTTTACTACATTGCAACATTTTTCTGACTGGTGCGGACTAAAGCAATCAAACTATATATATGAAAGCACCCTAATTGTATCTAAGTTTATGCTGTAAGTGTCTCCGTCGTATGATTGGCTGTGTGTGTATTTAAAACCTGGTTGAGCCAGAGAGCCTGTTCGTGGTCACCCATTTACAGCTTAGAAACATAAGTGTGAGGCTGGAGGGATTATGTTTTGGAAGACAAGGTAGAAAGATAATTCCTCTGATCCCTGCTGTGTGTATTGTGAGAGATTTAGTATTCTTCTGTATTTCGGTGCAAGTGCACCTTCGAAACCGTACTTGGCTGCAGTGCTGTACGTCAGCCTCTGCAACACCATATTTCTCTGCTGTGCTGATAAGGGGAGTTCTGTGAGAACTGAACGTGACTGTGGTGTGATTGTGAACTCTAAACAGAGAGATTGTTTTGCTTCAGCGAGGACTGAGGTTCGGCTGAGGAACCTATCCTGGCAGTGTCTCAGACAGAGCATGAGGAGAGGAGTACCAATGAGCCGGAAAGTGCAAGTGTGACAAGTGGCACATACACTGAACTATTTGTGTTTCCCCTTTTCCTATCTCTCTCCATCTGTCCCCGTGCAGAAGTGAAATGTTGAGCCGTTGTCCCACACAGAGTGGGGTTTATAAACACAATGTCTGTCTCAAGGAGGAGTGAGAGGCTCTTGAACTGTGTGTATGTATGCTATCCGGGTTTCCTCCGAGAGAAGGTCCTCCGGATAACCCAAAGAGTAGCGTGTGACGTAGAAGTGACGTGGAGTGAAGGTCTCCCGGAAAAGGGAGACACTTCAAATTCTTCATTTGTGTTTGTTTCAAGAGCTTGAACTTTCATTTCTAAATAAAGAAGGCCTTTCTGGAAAAGCATGCTGCCTGCTGCTGTGTTTCCCCCTCAGCCCCCTTGACAGTACGCTCTACAAATGGCACACTTTTACAAATTGTGACTCTAAATGTGGGATTTTAATGTACTACATTTACAAATGGTGACTCTAAATGGTGCCATTTGTAAAACCAGCTAAACAAATTTAGAAGTGTCATTTTTTCATCATTTAATGCAATTTTCACACAATGTTCACACATTTTTTGAGTTAAATGTGTTAAAAAATTTAATGTTGCACTCTAAATCTAAATGTTGCACTTTTACAAACAGTGACAATAAATGTGGGATTTTAATGTAGCACTTTTACAAACGGTGAGATATGCTAATTGGCTATGCCCCATGATTACAATTGGCTGTTGCTTATCAGGTGGCTGGACTGCATGCTGTGATATGCCCTCACCAACAGGATTTGCCTTAAATGATCTTAAATATACATGTTAAATATGAAAAATATATCTCGCACTCTAAATGTGAAACTTCACAGCTAGATGGGTCTCGGTGACACCTTTCCACCGACCCCTTGTTTGCCATAATAGCCCCCTGTTATTCTGAGTTATACAGTTCACCTCGGACAAAACTAATGGGACACCTGGGTGAAATGAACAGTAAAACTCTGGATCACCAGGGCCACATTTAGAGTCGCCGTTTGTAAACATTTATATTTAGAGCGCGACATTTGATTTTATATGAAAATTATATGAATTATGTGGAAATTGCGCCAAATAATGAAAAAATGACACAAACGGCACCCCATACCTCCAGACCTTTAGCTATCACACATTTTCTCTGTATGCTACCTCATTGTTCCTACTGATGAACATGTATGATACAGATATGAGAGAAGGTTTGGTGTGACAGTTGACTGAAAACTACACTTGTGCACCAAAGTGTTAAATTCCAAGAGGCTGCTGCAAAAAAATCACGTCTATTTAACATTTACTTAATGCAATTTGAGGCATATGTGGGATGATTTAGGCATGCATGACTTAGGCATTCATTACTTTACATTAGTTACATTAGTCTTATTGCTCCAGTGCAAAACAAACCTTTACACAGCAAACATGTCTTGCCTAAACCACTACATGTAAGGTGAGTGAAAAGTATTTCTTTAAGTATCTTCTATGTAATGTGTTGTATTGACAGAACCCCTCTGTGTCACATGGCTAAAAAAAAAGGAAATTGTGTAGGATATGACTAGATTTGGATAAGACTGGATTAGAAGGATAACTTCATTACACAGTGTTCAGGTGTAAGCAAAAATAATCTGATTCTTTACAGTAAACATGAATCATAATTCAAAATGTGTATTGTCACACATTCCTAAATGAAACATTACAGAGATTTTTTAAGCTAGTTGAGCAGTTTCACTTAATGGTACGTGAGGGCAGTAGAAGGAGGAGGTGAAATATGATATATTTACTATTTAATTATTTAATTATTTAATACTATTTAACTATTTAATTCTCTGCCCACTGGTGATGTAAACAGAAAAAGTGTTCAGTGTTCAAACTGCGGAAATGTCAAATGTATAATACCATGAAGCATGTTTAGTATGAATAAAGTATGAAGTAACAAGGTAAATAAAGTTTAATGAAGGTTAAGACTAATATTAAGTCAAAGCTTGCTAGTAAATTAAGGCAACAATGAAACAAATTTATGACTTATAAAATTTTAATCATCATTAAAATTAATTAGCATGATGATTCTAAACTGAAGTCAAACAATTTTTTCCTCGAGAGGTATTTACACTTAAAAATAAGTTATTGATTTTCTTTGAGAGTTCAGCATAATAATATAAAGAAGTTATGTAAATATATTAGTGGTGGGCCGTTATCGGCGTTAACGTGCTGTGTTAACGTGAGACTCTTATTGGGAGATAAAAAAGGAAACAAGTAAAGTTAAGCAGTGAACAGTTATGGACACTAATAGTACTGTTCTGCTGAACTGAGTACAAATGGCGCTAATAGAGAAATATTACTAAACGGGCTCCGGTTGCTGCTACAGTTGCTGCTCCGGTTGCTACTTGCAAATAAGCAGCGCCGTGAAGCTTCGCCTAGTCCCTAATGCCCGCCTGGTACCTACAGCAGCTTTAACAGCCAGTACATCATTTTAATTCAATAATAATAGCTAGACTTACTATTTTTTAATTTCAGTTCATAGTCTTGTTTCTAATTTGTGCGTATCTGCGCTCAGTGTTATCTTGTATGAAATGTTTGGATATATAATTTAAAAATAGTAGAATAATGACTATTTATTTAGGGTGGCTTGGGATACTATTTTGGGGGGGGGGCTTCAGACCTTCAGCAGAATTCAAATCAGCCATTTTAATCTAGATTAATCTAGATTAATTCCAAGATTACAGTGAGATTAATCTAGATTTAAAAAAAATAAATCTATGCCCACCACTAAAATATACATGCTGAAGATTCCATATGGTGTTAGTCAACCACTATATCTGTGAATGGCGGGTAGCAGAATAGAGCAGAGTGATTCTAGTGTCTGTGTTACATTGAAGAATAAATCCCATGCGAAGTATCATGTGATATGAAGGGAAAAACATTAGTAATATGCCTGGATGCTCATTCTTAAGCTCTCTATAGTAAACCCGCGCCTACACCAGCTCATAACGTATGCATACCCTTGGGAAAACCCCATTATGTTCATCCTCACAATAGTAGCTCCATGTGGAGTGGATCGCCTGGCAACATGTGTTAGTTATGGTAACTCTGAGATATGATGGGGCTCTCTGGTGCAGGACCATTCTTTTGTAGCATGTTGCTGGATTATTCACATGCAGTCTGCTGTATGGTCTTTTTCACTAGTAAAGGCTTAAGTAAACTGCAAACATATTGAAAGTGAACTTAGGTCTGTGTCTTGAAAACTTAGCAAGTTCTAACAATGGTATTTTTCAGACTTTATGTTTTAGCTTTTTCATTAACTGTGTCTAATATCTATTGTAGCCCATGCAAAAAAGCAGCCCAAGCTTAAACACCCCATTGTATTTTATTAATAATAATAATAATACATTTTATTTTACAAAAAAACTCAGTGTATACAGACAGAAAATTACATATTAAAAGATTTTACGTGAATGGACTGGTATAGGAATAATACATTAATTAATAGTGAATGTAAATGAATTTATTTTCATGACACCACACATATAATTAATTCTTAAAGGAGTAATTTCCCTTTACTGTGGCATACAAAATATCCAGGACCTTTAAAAGTTATCACATTTGCCTTGATTCCAAATGGCACACATATTTCCAGTCATTATCTTTATACTGCTATAAACCCATTTTCCAGGCAGACTTAATCCAGGTTGTTTAGGTTAGTTTGCTGAGGCTGGTGGACCACAGTTTTCAAATAATACTAAAGAATCTTTATTGGATTGAGATGTAAATGTGAACTTGACATTGTAGCACATTGTTTTTTAGCAGCTTGTGTGTTGCTTACATATGTGATCCAGAACATTGTCCTGCTAAAGAGAGTTTCACCTAAAATTATATATTTTAGCAGACTGATGCAAATTGTCTCCCAGTATTTTTAATTTCCTTTGAATGCTTCTTCATCATCAATCCTTTCCTTCAGATTCACAGTATTAACAATGGTACTTTGTGGTCTTTTATTCAGAAATAAATAAATGAGCTATTTCATGAAAGTGTGATGGTTCACCAAAGCTGTGATAAACCTTTCTCTGAGCATTTTTCTTTCATCAAACATCTTTCCAGATGTGATATCAGACATGTCCACAATTTTAGGTTGAATGGCTATGAAAAAAGGGAAAAGTATTGTATGATCTTGAGGAATGATGACTTGTCATTAAATTAGAAGGCCAGTTTTGTTTATTAGAAGCCTTGGATACTTTTGCAAGGCACTGTAAGGCCATTATGGACTGTTATGTGTTCTTTAACTTTTTAAAACTTAACTTTAAAACATTTGCAATTGTAGTGGTCACATTCAAAATGTGAATTTGATTGTTGATGAAGACTAAAAAAAAATATCGGTACCATAACAAATCATGACGACATAGAACCACATGCAACCCCCACATCAAGTCATTCTAAGTGTGTACATTTTCAGAGAAAGGTCTCTTTTTATTCAAATAGCTTATTACACCTCTTGTAAAACCAACAGAAAATGTGATACACTGACGTCATGGCAATCTGTGAGCTGTTCTCACACATCAGACCTATTCTAGGAGGCCCATTGATATTCTCTGTGACTTCCCACCAAATTCATTAGCACTGATTATTTTTACCTGCTCCTATAGATTCAGAGGGAGGTGATGTAATATGTAAGAGTGCTGACTTATTAGACATTAGATACTTCATGCCTTTTTTTATCACTGATCGCTCTTCTCAGTCATCACAGCAATGCTGCCTCTTACCTCTGTCTAAATTATTATCAGATTTTCGACTCTCAAAAAGTTCATTTGAGACCCTCAATTGGGGCTCTGCTAACTTAAATAATTCTGTTCATTCTGGGTCTTTGAGCCTTTGAACACAACTGCCTCTATTAAAGTCATTTAAAGATGATAGATTTTTCAAAATATCTTGCTATCACAATGAACTGATACTGATGAAAAACAAATGAGACACAGAACACAGGAAACATTCCTAGATCACACAATTTATACTTCTAAAGTGCAACTAGTAAAACAGTACCATGTGGAGTCCTAAAGCTCAAATTGAAATTCTACCTATATGCCAGTTAACAGTTTAATGATTTTTTAAATATTAGCTATATTAGCTATATTTGCACAGTGTTATATATACATGATACAGGGTTTTGGGACAGCTGCTGTGGCTTCTGAAAGTAGTGCTTTTTCCCATTAATCCCACTAATTATATGTATTTGTGAAGTGATCAAATGATGTTACGTATCAATAAATGTAGCAGGACCATTTGTCATATGTGAACATGTCAAAGCACCCAGTGTGAACAGCACAAAATTCTTTCTATGCATTTATTCCATGCACCAAGTGAAGCAGCAGGCAGCCAGGAACATAGCACCCAGGGAGCAGTGTGTGGGGATGGACCTTTCTCAAGGGTACCCCAGAGGTGCCACTAGCAGTCCTGGGATTCAAACCCACAACCTTCTGATCACAGGGCCAATTGTCTATGTATTTCTGGTAATGGCTTTTAAATGCATTAAATAGCATAAAGTCTTTCTAATTCTGTCATCATATATTAAGTGCCTGCAAATAAGTTTGATCTTGGTAAACCTGTTAGGAGCAATCCCTGCAACTCATATCCACTAGATGGCAGTCATTAACCAAGTTCGAATGGTCTTAGTTTTTATGACGCGAATACGATGAACATAATTCATTCAATGCACGTAGAGTATATCACAAAATGGTTTATTTCGCAATTCCATCTGAGTCAGCTTCTAGTCGAGTCAGCTTTAAGGTAATATATTGTCCTGTCCACCATTCAACATACTGACTTTGCTAAATAAATTCTAATACAAAAAGTATAGAAACATAAAGGGACCCTGAAAAAAATAATTGCATTTACTTGAAATTGTTACTGCCAGAAGTGAGTACATCAAAGAACGGAAATGGTTGACCATACTACATTTTGTGGAAACAGTGTACAGATTAAATTCTGTGCAGTGGCAAATAAAATCTGACATCATAAGTATTTTAAACCACACAGTAGGGCAAAGAAAACTATTGGAATACCAACATGAAGTGCCAAAGGCGGTTAGCTGATAAAAAGTACAATTTACTGTTATCCCCATATTCCACTACTGTCAGAGCAATTTAGAGTATGCCCGTCGGCAGGTTTGAAACAGCACTGTGGTTGAGGAGTGACTTTAAGTGACTTTGCTCTGGGCAGGTGATGCTGCTAACAGGTAGACCATGAGTTTTCCCAAACCTGACAGGGTGTTTAAAGCTGCTTGTGGTGCATCTCTGCCCCAGGCACTTCTGCCATGTGAGTGTTTAGTGTGAAAACAGGCGTGCTTGTCAGAGATAGTCTGTTTCAGTTACATTCCTAATGTTTTTTTCCCCCAAAAGCTCTAGACAGATGTCGATGTAGACAGTAACAGCTAGTGTTAGTCAGATTTATGTTTAGTTTAGTTCTGCAGTCATTTTATATCCTTCATTATGTTTGGTTATGTGTGTTGGCATTAGAGATGGGGCCAGGTCACTTGCACAGGTTTTTTGTTTTTGTTTGGTTTTTTGGACTCGAATGAGCTTTGGCAGAGTTGTTTTTGTCCAAATTGTTTTTAACAGAGAAAATATCTCCACCCTTCGTAAAGATGACAGAAATTTTTAATAAAAATAGTTCAAAATAGTTTCAAAAACCATGTGTCAAAAATTACTGGCACCCTTACATTCATTCATTTGTGAATTATTTCATTGCCAGCATAACAGCAGCGATTCCTCTAGCATAAGACTGGAGAACATGCAACAGGCACTTTTTAAAAAAAAGTGTTGTTAATGAAATCAAACCAAATGTCAACTCCTGTATGAAATGTTCCTATAATCAAGAGGACATTTGGTGCTCACAAACTGCTAAAAGCAGAACACATACAAAAGCCAAATATCTACAAAAAGGTGCGATCTTCAATCTGTGGCACATGACTGACGGGCTCGTGTTGCAGATGGTCTCACTTCATTTGTCACTGCTTCTCCCTCAGATAGTCACTGATGCTAACACTCACTAATGTCGACAATACACACTCATGGCTTTCCTTCTCCATTTTAAACATTAGGAAACATTTGGCACTTCATGAGACAGCAACAGATTTGCAGTTTCAAAGTTTACCTGTCATATGTCACCAGTAAACCATGCATGTGTGAAGGAAATTCATAATAATTCATGTTGTCTAAACCACATACATTTAATCTCAATATAAACCATTTATGAAAAAGAATCAAAGCAGAAAATTTCAAAAGAATGTGTCAGTCATCCGTAAAAACGTTTATAATCTAAGTTTCCTCATTTTTGGAAAAAAGGGATTTCACCCAGTATTGTTCAAGTTCCTTTATATGTATCATTCTTAAATGAAACATAATAAGTGGACCTTATGACAAATGTGGAACTTAAATAATAACAGAACAAGAAAATTTTAATCCTTCAACAATATGAAAATAAAAACACTTTTATAAATGGAGAGCCTCAAAAATGGGTGCATATGTATTTCACATATTTAGCAGCCTTGTTGAATTCTGTTGTGTTAGTCTTCAAAAGCCAACACTCATGGTCATTGTAAAACTTATTGGTTGTTGTGGCACAAATACAAAGATGAACTGACAACTCCATTCCCTTCACTCCCTTCACATACTTGAAAAAGTA
The DNA here is from genome assembly GCA_037974485.1 of Hemigrammopetersius urotaenia. Classification (NCBI taxonomy): domain Eukaryota; kingdom Metazoa; phylum Chordata; class Actinopteri; order Characiformes; family Alestidae; genus Hemigrammopetersius; species Hemigrammopetersius urotaenia. The sequence goes on from JBBPDC010000023.1 coordinate 4,759,760, forward strand.
TGATGACATTTTCTCATAATAGATGAAGGTGGTCAATTATTTATAGTTCATAAATTATTTACTTTTCCACTGGTATCAAATCATGACACTCAAGCACATTCCTATAACAGCACTGCTCACTACCAAAGACACTATCCAGACAAAATATGGTGGACATGGTGTGTCTTCATCAACAAAAACCATTGCCTTTACATATTTGTGAATGCCCATGCCTCACAAAAGACATAAAAAGAGCATTAAAAAGGCATAAAAGTGCATTAAAGCAGCAGAGGATCATAAATAGTTAACCAGGACATATGCATATCTGCAGTAAATACGTTACATATTTAAAGTACATTTTTTGGTCCCCTATAAATTATCTTCCTACTCCTGAATGGTATTAACTATATTCATTGTTATATTGTAAAATAGCTGGTAAAAACCACATTGTGATTAATGTAGCAAAATACACACATATTTTCAAGTAATGTTACTTAATATGGATAAAATATTTATTTAGTTTGCAATTCATTTTTTGAGATACATCTTGTAATGTTGCTTCAGCACCTGGTTTGTTTCTCTGTTGCTCACACTTTTCACCTTTGGGTTTTAGCATTTTATTTGAGGTCAAAAGAACCTACCTACCTATTATTCCGCCTACTTTCAGTTCTAGTGCTAAATGATACTCAAAGTACTAAGAATGTCTGCTTCTTAAGAGTACCTGGGTTTTCTGACCTTGCATTTTTGATCCACCTAAAGCTGTTTTTGGTGCTTTGAATAATTGTATTGCTGCCATTATTGCATACTTTAATCAGGTTTAACCATACTTTAATCACTACTCTTAATCTTGCTCATTTAAATAAGAACATCTGAAATGTTTAAATTGAAAGCTACTATTGTTTATTATTTGTTTTGTTTCTGTACTTTTGTAATATTTTTAACATTGAAACTAATACCAACATCTAAATTCAAACATGTTGATGCAAAATGTTTTTAAAAATGTAATTACATGTCAATACACACAAGGGATAAGGTTCATTTGAGTTTGAGAGGCAGGTGTGGAATCTTCCACCATCTGGAGAACTGTCACGGACCCCTCCTGTTGTCATGTGAGTGTGGAGAGAGCACCAGTGGAAACCGCCATGTTGCACGTGAGGTTTTTATTCATAGAACTCAAACTGGCTC
>JBBPDC010000023.1:4777207-4790621 GCA_037974485.1 Hemigrammopetersius urotaenia
GAGTAGGATAGGGCAGAGATAGAGAGAGAGAGTAGGATAGGGCAGAGATAGAGAGAGAGAGTAGGATAGGGCAGAGATAGAGAGAGAGAGTAGGATAGGGCAGAGAGAGAGAGTAGAATAGGGCAGAGAGTGAGAGTAGGATAGGGCAGAGACAGAGAGGAAACAGATGAGAGACACCTGCCCCAGTATAATCACACTTTCCTGCCACAGCCAAACACCAGCGAGGGCTTTCCACACTAATGGTTGCTCTATTCTCCATTTGTTGACGCGCACACAGCAGACAGGATGTCACTAGTAAGAGGATGGGAAAGCCGCACGTGTAGCTGCATCCTTCCTCATTACTTTTTAGCAAGCAACAGAAACTCATCCTTCCATATTTTTTGTTATGCATTTATGTGGTCCAGATATTGAAAAGAGCTGTTTGCTTCCCAGTTCTCAGTCCAGTGTTCCTAGGTAATATTTGATCAAAGACTTGTTTTCACACTTGCATGGAATTCTTTTGTTTCCAGGACAATTCTCACAACCTTTTAGCTGAATGTCATCTTCACTTAAGCACCACTACACAACAAAACTGACAAATAGGACATAGATGTGTTTTCACAAAAAGGAGAGTGAACAAAATGTCATATTTGTGCCTGCATCTTCCCAGTGACATGAGGCAATTTTCCTTGCATTCACAAGATTGCTCACTCTCCCGATCATGCCAAAACATTTAATAACGAATATGCTTGAAACATGTGTGACAAGGAATAATACAACAATTGTAATGTGTTTTGGGGGGGTCATCTGGATGTTTGAAATCCCATTGTCCTGGTTTCTGTGGATCTTGCTATTTTTGATACCACCCTGTTTTCTTGGTCAGATATAAAGCTCTTCTTTTGTGCTAGCTCTGGGTAAAACAAATGAAATCTCAAGAGTCGTGGCCCAAAATACAGCTATCAAAAATTTATAGAAATTATCCTTAGCAATCAGAGAGTCATTAATGTTTCAGTGCCCTGATTAGAGACCCTTTCTAAAACAAAGCACTCTATCCTGAACTCCATTTGGAGCTGCATACTTGGAGCTACAGTGTCCTGGCAGACGCTCAAGCCACGTTCTCCAGGAGGCTGGAAAGTGTGAGCTGTTAGCTGTCAACCTATTGAAACTTAGAATATCTTCAAAGTGGGTGGTGTCATTTTTAAAAGGTTACAGAGACCAGATGTTGAAGAAAGCATGCCTAAGCTGAGCAGAGACCTGGCCCTCTACCTTTCTATTACCCCTTCGTTTGTACTAACTCTGCCTGGCTGCACAGGCACCGTGAAGTTATCTGATAAAATGCTTTTGGTGCACTCTTTTCATTTTAATGGACCTCACGTTTTAAGCTGGTGAACCAGAATTAATATTTGACATAATTTATTGTGGCTGGCATTTGTGAGATTAAGAAGAAACGAGAGAGAGGAAAATAAGAGTAATGCTTTTAAGAGTAAAATTCCTTTTGTGAGTGTCATTGCTCCAAACCATGATCTGAATCCCCAGGCTTTACTGAGAGTGACTGTGACAGGCAAAATAAGTAAACAGGTAATGTTTTTCACCGCATTTTATTAAGCAGGTACAAATTAGATAAAGAGGATGATAAAGTTTATCAGACTCAACTTTCCTTCAGAGACATTGCTGTGATGAAGATACAGGGTTTTATTTTGACATCAATGTTCTACTGGTAAAGTAATCATAGTATAGGAACTTTGCTGCCTTTGTGGTCACACTTCACTCTGGCAATGATATTACATGGTTTTGAGTGAAAGGATTGCATAAGTTTATGAAATCGGATGTTTAGCTGCCTATTCCGGGCCCTTGTTCATTAACAACAGAGGTTGTTGGAGCTAAAATAAAAATGGCTGGTAACTAATCTGCTATAAGGTCAAAAGGATGTAAAGAATGTGTAAGGGTGGGGTTCAGGCTCTAGGCACTGGGGCTCAGTGTTAATTTAGTTTCAGGAATTTCTGGAAGAGTCTACTGGTATGATATTCCCAATTGCTCAGATGATACCAGCATTCTCAACCTCAATGATTTCACTCGTCATAGTCATGTAACCCTGTGCAAGGTAAAATCTGTCAAACATAACAGTGGTGCTAATTCTCTCCTTCTCCTTCTCCTTCACCACAGGCTATGTCAGCATCTTGGCCGTGATATTAAAAAGTACAAATGATTCGCCATGGGCCAACGAATTTGATAGTAAGTTTGACAGATGTTTTTTTTCTTTTGTTTTTTATTAGAATCACAACGGAGCATGTAATAAAGCATTTTCTGACACTGGAAGCTTCTGGTGACACCATGCAGACATTTTATACAAGCTTTCTTTCTTTTTTCATCTAGCAATTGAGCTGTCTTGCCTGATTGAATCAATCTCCACTAACAATCCCAGGATAGAATGGAAGAAGATTAAGAATGGAAAGCCAAGTTATGTTTATTTTAGGAATCAAATAGCAGGTAATCTCAATAAACCATTTTATATTGGATACTTCACTGTCATGCTGGATCTCTGTCTGTTTTCAAATGCTGTTTTGAACTTGAAGTTTGACCATCATTGCTGAATGATTGCTAACCTGTAAACTAGTCTCATTTTGCAGCTATAGACATGCAGTAGCTCTAAAATTAGATGCATGAATATGGACCGTACATTCTCAGTAGGAAAGTGCATGCTTTATTATCAACAGGACATTAGTGTTAGTGATTTTTATTTCCCTTAGGTGACTTGGAGAATAGAGCAAAGATTCGAGAGCCTGCAACTTTGGTAATTTATAATGCCACAAGATCAGACACTGCACTCTACCGCTGTGAGGTCACCGCTCCTGATGACCATAAAACCTTTGATGAGATTTTAATAAACCTCAACGTAAGAGGTGAGTGACACCACAAAAACACAGTCTTAGCAAAACTTGTTCTTTATAGTATCAAAAAATTATGAACATTTGTCAGTATATTCTATTTTCTTAGGGGTGATTCAGGTTTGATGTTACTGAATTGCCTTTACTAATAAAACATTGAAGAACCATTTATAAATAGTCAGGAACATGTTAAAATTCATGCTTGGAAGCAACAAATCATATGTTTGGCAATCTAAACAACATGGAATATGCATTTCCTGACTATAAGTTGGAATATATACATTATTTTAATAGTACTGGTATATGATAGTATGTGAACATGTAAACCAGAGTAATCCCATAATTAGTATTTCTTCATATACTGGACATCTGAGCATTGCTTATAAATATTATGTATAGCTTATAGCATATAGCATAGCATATATAATATTATCTTTTTACAAATGACCTATTAATTACCTATCTGTGCTATCGCTCAGTTGGCTTTCCAGATTTTCTGCTTAATTTAGTTAGCTAAGACTTTTGATCATGCAATACCACTCTGTGGAGGGTAACAGTCAGGCTCTCTGAAACCCCATATTTATAGGTTTGCTCTTCAAATCTGAACATTTAATGTCTGAAATACTTATTTTCTAAAATGCTGTTAATTTGTTTCTGTTTATCACGTTGCCCTTAGTATTGTCACAGGCCAATAATGCCGCTGTTAAAATAATCTTAACTGCCTTGTTATTTCAACAAGAATAAATATTTTTTTAAATGAGTGTTACCTTCTGCACTTTCTCTCAAGTTAATAGACATTGTTAAATATGTTAATGACTAATTCTAAAATTCTAAAATATATAGAGGTTTTATACATTGGGCATTACAGGAACATTATATTTGTTTTTCCACTCTGTTGGTTATTCTGTTGAATAAAACATTACAGGTCAGCCCTCTATGGAATAACAATGTTATTATTATTGAAGCACCCCTGAGTCTCTTGACCACACCATTAGTAGTTAATGGGATAGCGTTTGTCTTCTCTGAAATGGTGTTGTTAATGTTTACTGAGCTGCAGTATTGTAAGCTGAGCTGGAGCACTCTGTCCCACCCGCCCTTGGCGTACATTCGAGGATGCTTTCTGGCTTTGGGTGTGTCTGGGGCTATATGGGGAAATCTGTGAAACTGCAGCTGAGTTTAATCAGAAAGCTAAAAGGGGAAAGAGCACAGTTCTGGACAGCCTTGAGTGCTTAAAGCCTGGAACACTTGGACACAAGGCTCACTGAGCTATGTGAATGTGAAGATGCTCCATATGAGCTCTGCACTTTTGAAGTTTAAATTTTTTTATTGATTTAAATTGGTATACCTATAGAAACAGTATTATTCTAATGAGATTTTAATCAAGAACTAATCTGTAGTGACGTTAATTTATTAATAAAACCTGGGACTAGACATAGCTGAGGCCTATTTGTCATTGTTTTCCAGTATGGAACATCATGCTGGTATAAAATTTAAACCAGTACTTTGTCCTATACCAATTGACTAGTCAAATTGACATTTAAAATTCAAGATGGTAAAAACGAATCCAAGGCTTGACTGAGATCTATGCTATCTTCCAGTGAAGCCGGTGGTTCCCACATGTTCTGTGCCCAAATCAGTTCCAGTGGGAAAGTCAGCTGAGTTGTCCTGTGTGGAGCACGAGGGCTTCCCTAAGTCTCAATATCAGTGGTTCCGAAACAAGGAGGAGATCCCAGAGGACCCCAAGAGCAGCCCCAAGTTCTTCAATTCATCCTATGTGCTTAGCGGGGAAACAGGCACACTGGTGAGTGCGGGGGCTATGCAGGATGCGGCCGAGGGGCACAGGCCCTGGCGCCGGGCTTGGAGGAGGGATATTTTAGGGAGTTGGTTGATGTGTGATGGCTCCAGCCACGAGCGGAATCTGCTGTCCTAACTTGCACATTCCAGAGAGCCATGCTTAGCCATTCGCACTTAGTTGCCCGTCCTGGCCAGTCAACCTCCACACTGACCTCTAAAACTTGCTCTGGTTTTCATTGACCCCACTCTCCCTTTCAGACCAGACACACTATAGTGAAGTGTATATTTATTGCAAGGCCAATAATTTTCCCAGTAGGCCTAAAACTAGCAATTTTTACAGTAACAGGACAGCCTATCAACTGTAATTTTTATTATCGTTCTGTTCCTCTCCCTTTGGGTGACGTGATCTATGAATGCTTTTATAGTCAAACAAGCAATTTCCTCTCTTATGGTGCAAGGAAGCAATAAATGTCATATCAGCTCTAAAACTTCCTGTAGTGTATTGCAATCTGCCAAAATCAGGTGTGTTTGACCAGGGAAAATGTGATGGACAATGACCACCCAGGCCCGGAACTGAATACCCCAGTTGTAGAGCAATGTTTTTGTTTTTTCAAGTGAATGCTGCAAAAGGACTGAAAGCCAAATCAACAAACGAATAATTGTCATTTGCATTTAGTCATTTAGTAGACTCTTTTATCCAGAGAAACATTAGAAGCCAAAGTGAAACAACAACTTACTTAAAGAGAAGAGGCTTACATGTATATGTTTTTAAAATGAGTAAATACAATGCATAAGGTTGCAGAGAGAAAATCAGAAGAAAAATGGCTAAAATGATTTGAGATGTAAACCAAGGGTAAAGAAGGGAACATTCATACTAGTGAGGGAACTGTAAGTTGAGTTTGGACACTTATTCAGTAGGACATACTTGCAACCCTACCACTGTTCAGTGAGGACTGTGGCTTGAGTACACATTCTTAGGAGAACTTGCTTGACATGCTCCTTTTAGCGAAAGGTTCGAGCAGTGCTTTGTAGCTTGTATGTGAACTGAAGGAAATGAATTCAAGATGCTCACCCTTCAGGGTCATGTTTTTTCATTGTCCCTGCAGAAATTCAGCGCTGTAAGGAAAGAGGATGCTGGGGAGTACTACTGTAGGGCCAAAAATGAGGCAGGGGTGTCTGAGTGTGGTCTTCAAATGATGGAAGTCTGTAAGTTATTCTTACTGTGCTCAGCTATACTATCATAAATATAAATGTGACATTCTTAGTTTCCTCCTAACATTCATAATGCACTCAATGCCTCCCTCTCTTTTAAGATGACATCAACATCGCTGGCATCATCCTCGGTGTTCTGGTGGTAGTTGTGGTTCTCTTGTGTATAACTGTGGGCATCTGCTGTGCATACAAAAGAGGCTACTTTGCCAGCCAGAAGCAGACAGGGAGCAAGTAAGTGATGAAGGAGCCTTTACTGCTATTTCAGCCAGATTTACAGACAACACCAGGCTATTGACAGCTTATTGACTCACCAGTTGGTTATACATAAATGTGTTACTTGACATAGGCCTTTATGTTCCATTGTATGTGGTAATGAAACAAATCAACTAAATCTAAAGCTAGGAATAAGTGAAGAACAAGTTTTAGCTACCTTTTTGATGTGTCAAATAGAATTGAACAGTAGTGATTTGTTCAGATCCACTTGTTCCTAAGGCCAAAAGTAATGATCACTTGTGTGTTTTTGTTTTAGTTACAAAACTCCAGGGAAGAGTGATGGAGTGGACTATGTCAGAACAGAAGATGAGGTGATGAACTGCATTCTTGCTCCAACAAATTCATTTCCAGTATTTTTAAGATGGGGAAATTCTTCTTGTACCGTTCGCTCACTCTGGCTTCCTCTCTTTCAGGGGGATTTCCGACACAAATCCTCATTTGTCATCTGAGCCAGAGCAAGGTGACAAGAAAGACATGGAAACACTTTGGACAAATGAGAGCGCAATTCTTTGCAGACATAGCCCCCACACACTGAGGAGAGACTTTAGCTGCCACGATACGTGCCTTGCTTTATGGCACGTCTGAAACAACACGTATTTACCAAAGGTGACAATTTATCACATACTCCTGTTTCCAGCTAGAAGCATTAACCTTTTTAGTAGACTTCTTTTTACACTCTTAATACCTACATTTTGACCCCTTTTATCACTGAACAAAAATGTATCTTTCTTTTTAACAGTTTATAGTTATTCCTCACAGCTAACAAATTCCAAGGCTTCAGTAGAATTTAAAGCAATCTATTTCTATTGTAAAAATTATGATTTAAATTGTGTTGTTTATATAACTTTTGTTTTGTACCAGCTAAACATGTCAGTATATTTTTGATGAAATATATTTTGAAATGCCTATAGAAATAAGTTTTACTTTTTTAAATTTTTGTAATTACTAACATTGGAGCCAGTACATTTTTAGACCAATTTGGTGTTAGAAAGACAAACCTCTTTTACTGCTCTGTAGTCATCCCTAAAATTCCTGTAATGTAACCAGACACTTGACTTTTGATATGTAGTTACGCTATTATGATTTCAAATTAGTTTCAGTAGCATATCCAATCATATTGTTTTCAGAGGTATTACTCTTGTAATTACTTTACTGCTGGGATCTAAACAGTGCTAGTGAGAGGTTCCATGTTAGTGTTTGTAGATAGTGTTAGACACTAAAAATCCAGCAGAAAGCTGGAAATCACTGTAAACAGCCAGTGCTGCATATCTTTGATTTTTAAGTGTCCTTCTATGCTTGTTGTTCATCTTGTACATAGTGAATATACTGTCCAGGTTGGTCCAGGTTGTGTTTTTCTTCTTCAAATGATGTGTTTTCTCAGTATTACTTTTTAATAACACAGGGTTTTTATGTTGGCTTACAAAAAGCTGTGCAGGTTGTACATAGATCCATTGTTACCCATCCTGGCACTAAACAATGGTCAGTTAAGGTCAAACGAAAAACATCCAGATATAGGCAAATATGATGCTCTTTCCATGGTTAAATTGAACTTACTGTAAGCCTGATCATGGTAGAGAGAGGATCTGCCTTGTAGGCTGCATTTGACCTGTTTCTTAAACACTGTTTGGCTAATTGTGTTAGCTAGCAGCAGTTTATCTGCATTTCTTATGGTTCTTACAATTCAAACTGAAACAACATTTGAGTTTTCACAGTTCATACAGTTATAGTTGATGTAAAATGAACGTTTGTGATTTTTTTTTTACAGTGCTCCAGTTGATTAGTTTGGATAAAGAAACATTGATCATTCCTCTTAAGTGCCTTCCAATGAGGTCCTATGATACTGATGCTAAAATAGTGTAACTTTAAATTATTATTTCATACTGTGAAATTTAATTGGACATTGTTTAATCCAGCTATTTTTGGAATTAGTTTATTATACTTTTGACATAAAAAATCACTGAACAACAGGTGTTTGAGAGGAATGATAGTATTATGTGTTCAGTAAACCACTACTAGGTTATTCTGATAGTACATATCTGACTTTCTGTACTTTGTAAATAGTATTCAGCTTTGATGTGCATTAATTCAAAAATGACCTTTTGTTACCAAAATAGAAATAGAGATCTATTGCATTTTAGTGCCTAAAAAATATAGAATTAAGTAATGTTCCACAAAGCATGGAGCACTACTATTAATCTGACAAATACACACTCAGCGAAAAACGTGCAGTCGTTTTCACTTCACACAAAACTACTTGAAATGTACAGTGGGACAAAAGGATTTGATAGTGGCATTTTGGACATTTATACTAATAAACATAATACTGTATTACTGGATTGTTGAGATGGTAATGAGAATTAAGTGAGTATTTTTACGGAGTAGAGAGCTTAACCAAATACTGACTGCCAAAAGAGCATTATCTCCAGTTTCAGCATTGTTCCTCACCCAGTCCTTGGTGGTAAGGTTCTGTAAAAGTCAAATTCACATATTCTCTCCTTTTTACTTGTGGAATAAGTTTTCATTCACTGAATTCACGTGATGCCGTGTTGCTCTGGGGCTGATATAAATCATGTGTGAAGTCTTGAGCTGTAGACAGTATATGTGTGATTTAATAAAACTCACTTCTTAAGATATGTCTTGATTGTTCTTTCACAGTATGGTAGACAAAATTGCAAAATAAACAAAAACGATTTTGGGGACAGTGATATACCAATACTCTCTTAAACTTACTCTTGAATAAATACAAATAATACAGCCAATTTATTTTATTCATTTCCAAACCACTCCTTTTAGCAGCCCGGTATACTTCGTAATTATCCAGCACCTGTTTGGGTTAATCAATGCTTTCAAGATAAATCAAGTGCTACTGATGAAATTTAACCAATCCATTTAATAATTGGTGGCATCAATTTTCCTTTTAATTAATCAGTTTTTATTTAATCCTCTAACTAGTGCTCAATATCTAGTTAATTATGTATTTTTCAATAGAATATCTCTGCTATTTTATTTAGTTTTTTTGAGAACAACAGAACTGGTGACAGGGTCACAGGCACAGAAGGCATTGATACATGGTAGAGTAAAAGCTAGCTTGTCTGGTCTGTTCCCTGCTAAAAAAGGTAATGCCACCTTTCTAAGAAATCTGTCAGAACACCCTGTGCATTGCAGATTGCTGTGTATGGTCATGGTGCTAAACAGTGCTGACCCCTGTGTCTGGCATAAAATGTCAGCAATAGACACATGAGCACCAGAACTGGACCATCAAGAAATGGAAGATGATGTTCTGGTCTGGTGCGTCTGTGTGTGTGTCTGTGTGTTGCTTACCTGGGAAAAAATGACATCTGGATGCTCTCTTGAGTTCTAACATTCAAGAGGATGCTACTTGAACATGTAACACCCAAACATTATTGCAAAACAAGTACATGGCAACAGTATTCTTAATGGCAGTGGCCTCTCTAAGCAGAACAATGTGCTCAGGCACACTATGAATATTGTTCAGGAATTGTTTGAGGACCAAGGTGAAGACTTGGCCTCTAGATCCATTGAGATCCACAGATCTCAATTCAATTGAGCATCTGCAGGACTTACACAGGGGGCGCCTATACAATGTTAGGCAGGTGGTATAAATGTTACAACTTGTGAATGTTTTGACTTCCTTTTAGCTGCAAACAAATATTAACACAAGTGTAGCACCAGTCGCTTGCTTGCACACTGGAATGTAACCATGATTCCATCACATGTTAAAATGAAACGTTTGTGGCATGTAGAAGCTTCTGAGTCACTTCAGGGCATGATCGTTCTGATGGGAGCCTCCAGTGGACATGCCTCTTGGTCAAACCTGACAAGCAAGATGCGAGAGATAACTTTGTGTCAATAAGAAATGATCTGTTTACCAGTTACAAAGCATTACTTTAACCCTCATGTACTAAAGATGACAGGGAATTCGACATTTGGAATCAACCCCCATGGCTTGGAGGGCATGACTCACTAATTGAATCGTGACAGCTGCCTGTTGCTTGTGGGCCTTCTTCACCAGTGTCTTTAGGCCAGCTGCCGATCTCTTCCTACAGCCTTGAAGTGCCAGTCAGAAAAAACACCAACCACCAAAAGCAACTTCTAGTTGGCCTCACACTCTAGCTTAATTCATTAGTGACTTAGCAAGCTGACTCTAAAGCATTAGAGTGCACAAGGGTTTGCAGTGAGCCCTAAAGTGATTAGAATATTGCATAATTTTCCTCTCACAATTGACCTCAAACATAATTGACTAGTTAAAACATGTTTGATATCAGTCTTTGGGGTGGCAAAGACTTCTCTCACAGTGGCTTCTTAGAACCCTGGTAAAACTTTAACTATTATAACTATTACTTGGGAGCTTTTTGAAAGTCTGGGTGTGCATAATATGTAGAAGTCTATTCATAATTGCACTCTAGGGCACTAGTACTGAACAACTTATTCTACATGAACTTCTTTGGTCCTGAGGACACTAAAAAGGGTTTAGTGGTGCACAGCGCCCTCTGAAGTTCATGTGTATGTAAATTTATCATTCACATTTGTTGAGGCTATAGATACACTGTCAGACTGAATTTGTCTGAAGCATGAAGTCATGAAGACAGCTAAAAAGTTGCATGTTCTGACGTGAACTGGTCCTCAAAACCTGTGGTCCGGGTCGTTTGTGTATGTTGCACGAAGGCTTGTGTTCTTGTGTAGGCTAAAAATAAACGTCTTGGTGATCTCCCTTGATCTTAGAAGATTTTTTTAGAAGGTACGAAGGCTGCTAAAAGAGGTGTGAATAAAATCCATGCATATAAATACAAAATAAAATCGTAATCTTAAAGTCCAGATTTAGTAATTATATATAACAACCATTATCATAATCATAATGAAAATATTTGTTCATTAATTGACAATTAATTGATTGCTTTTACATTTTAAGTAACATTTATTGAATGTACATATTATGTACAATTCTTTTTGCGACCTCAGTACAATTATAACACTTGCATATGGGAGCCTGTTGAACCTACTGCTGAATTATTGTTCATTATATTTTTATATTTTGCATTATTATGCGGCTTGTTCTCTATCAAGTCATATGATTAAGCTATTTTCTCTGGTGCTGCTTGATGCTCACAAGTTCCTGAAAAATCACGGGTCAAGAAGAGCCTGAGCGGTTTTATCCGCGGCTTGTTTTATCTGTTGGTCACGCATCCCTCCAGCTGGCGGCGCTGGGTTCTCTTTGGGAGCTCTTACGCCAAGAAGCACAGAACCAGAGGAAATCAGGAGAAAACCCCGTTCAGTGTCGCGTGAACACGATCCAGCCCCCCTGCGTCTCCTGGAGTCAGCAGCACCCACAGCGCTTCGAGCTCATCTGCAATTTATGGGATTCTCATTGCACAATTGGAATATGTCTGTCTTTGAAAGGAACCCCTCTTGCTCTTTTGGGTAAGAACCTCTGCACGTAGGCAAGGCATGTAGCAGGTATAAAATCCTGAAGGATACCGTTATTTGACCGGAACAGTGAATAAAGACTCTCAGCTAACGCCTATCATTCAAGATTCAAGATTTTTATTTGCCATTTGTACATGAGACCAGCAGTCCATGCACTTTGGAATTCTTGTGCAAAGCTCTACGAGTAAGGTTACATTTTTTGATAGGTAAAAAAAATGTAGACCCATTCAGACCCAGCTTATAATATCTTTGTATTGGGATCTTTAAAGGGCTCTGTAGGCTGTTAAATTTAAGTGCCGAACGGACAAGGTTGGTGGTTACTGAGCACATCTGGAACGCCTAGTCCCTTATAACCAGTCCTTTATGAAACGCTTTTACATGCCATTGAAATGTGTATTGTTGTTGTTGTAGTTGTTGTTTTTATTGCTGTCTTGTTGTTATATAATAAAAATAATAACAATATTATGAGGATGATCATGATAACAGTAATAATAACAATAATAATAACTTCTTGTGTCTGTACAAAACAATAGCATTTTGTGCCATATAGGTCTAATTTTCAAAGCTCTATTGTACCCAAGCAAGTATAACACATAAACTATAATCTTGTGAGTTAGACACCAGTAGCCCATATTATTAATGTATGTATTTAATTTTTAATAATTACATTTTTTAACATGTGCAGGAAGGGATGTGAAAACCTTATGTTGTAGCTGTCTCCGTGTGGACACAACCGCCACCGTGGAAGAAAACAGCAGCTCATGGCAGCAGGCCTACACAAACTCGGGCTACAGCTCCTCCCCAGCATCACCCGAACACTTGTGCAAGGCCTGCGGAGGCCAGTTTGACACAGAGAGGAGGGTAAGACAAGGACCAATTCAGTCTTGAATCAGTCATTCAGTGTGCCATTCTGTCCGAATTACAGAAAACTGTATAAAGGCAGAGGAAACACTGCATTGCAGATAGATTGGTCTTAGAGCAGAATCAGAATCAGAAAACTTTATTTATCCCGGAGGTTCTAGTTATTGGTTCTAAGTTCTAAGATTACAGCTGCTTTGATGACACTTCTGCAAGGGTGGTGTTTGTGAATGATAGTATGCGGCAATTGTTGTACCCTAGTTTTGTGTAGTGGAAAAATACATGGTATAAACAAAAGTATCCAGAACCCCTTCTGTTTAGTTAATTAATCTACTTTAAGGTGCACCCATTGCTGACATATTCATTCAGTTACACAGGGGACTATAAAACCCCACCATTGGGTTGTGGAATTGCATGTTCTAGAGTGATTAAGCTATGATAAATACCTTGTCAAACACCTTTGGAATGATTTTGAGTGCAGTTGGAGTTATCATCCAACTTCAGTACCTGCCCGCACTAGTGCTTATGTAGCTGATTGTGATAATATCCTCACCGCAATGTTCACACATCTGGTGTAAAGCCTTCCCAGAAGAGCAGAGGCTCTTCTGCAGCAAAGGAGAACAAACTCCCAATTCATACCTTTGATTTCAAAGGAAACACTGAATAAAAAGACAATGACATACTTTTAGACATATGGTGTATGAGCCAGACATCCATTAAGGGTGATCCATGCTCAAGTAGTTAAATTAATCTGTAACACCTCATGGTGGTTGCTATGCAATGGTATGGTTATGTTGCATTCATAAATGTTTCTACTCAGTAAAATCTATAAAATGAAGGGAAAGCGGTTACTCCTCGAGTGACACTTAAAAACTGAACAGCAGCATGGAACAGTTCATCCTAATAAAGAATGAAAATGGTGAAATGGCATCTAACAATGCTTGACATTCTACTTTAGATATCTGTTC
>JBBPDC010000023.1:4790721-4806740 GCA_037974485.1 Hemigrammopetersius urotaenia
TATGTATATCTATATCTATATCTATATGTTTGAATCTGTTTGGGTTTTCTTTATGACTTGACAGTCCAAACAGAAGCCATAAATCCAACGTCTTCAGTTCAGTTAATTTAAATAAACAAAAAAGGAAAATATTTAAATGTAATGTAAATGATAATTTGTTTATAAATATTTGATTTAATTATATTAATAAAATATGGGAGGGGGCACTTTCTATTTTGCTGCTTAAACAGCCACTAGGAGAAAGGTTAGGGACTTCCTGACCTGAAGAAACATCTAAGGGAAACTGTACACATATACAATTTATCAGCAGTCTCTGAGGTTTTGTCAGCATGTTTACAGGTTGACCACTGACACCCTCTCTCTCTCACAGAATGTTTGTGTGGACTGCAGGAAGCAGTTCTGTGGCCGATGCTGGGTACAGCCAGAGCTTAGGCTGTGTCTCACATGCCAGCGTTTCCACGTCACACAGTTTGAGCGGAGCAATCTGATGCGACTGAAGGTGAAAGAGCTGCGTGATTATCTGCATCTGCATGAGATTCCCACGCAGATGTGCCGTGAAAAGGAGGAGCTGGTGGAGCTGGTGCTGGGTCAGCACACCCCAAGCAGCAGCAGCAGCAGCAGCAACTTTGTCTCCCACCCAGCAGCACCAGACCCACCACAACCCCCCACGCCTCTCCCCCAAACTGCTGAGGAGTCGGAGCAGCTTACGGAAGAAGAGGAAGGTGAAGATGAGGATGAAGAGGAAGAGGATGACGACGATGATGAGGTTGACAGTTCATTTATTCAACGCTGTCAGAACAAATCCTTATATCTATTTTTATTGGGGTTTTTTATACATCATTTTAAAATATTAGCTGTAGTTGAATAAAACCTACTTATATTTATTTAAATAACATGCCATTTCTACTGACAGATTTAAGTCTTATTTTGTTTCGGGTGTGACTCAGTCCACAGACAGTGAGGAGACGCTGGTACACAGCCGGAGAGCCTCTCTGTCTAATCTGAGCAGCGTGCAGGACATCGATGGCCTCAGTGTGCGGCAGCTGAAGGAAATCCTGGCACGAAACTTTGTGAACTATAAGGGCTGCTGTGAGAAGTGGGAGCTGATGGAGAGGGTCACTCGGCTCTTTAATGATCAGAAAGACCTCCACAACCTGGGTGAGACATAAATACTCACACTACATTCTGCTTGTCTGTTCATTATACCCAAGAAGATAAACCAGTAGACTTGTTCTTATTTGTTCTTTAGGCTTCTTGTGGCATACATACATAAATATATATATCCGATTGTGTGGTTCATAGTTTGCCTCTTATTAGACAACAATTCCAAGAGTTTATATTTTTATGTAAAAAGAACATTGACAACTTCATGTTAGTATTCTAATTTTTCACTCATTTATTTTCAGTTTCAAATGCTAAAAAGGAAACCGGTATAGGTATGTACGGTTATCTGTTGTTACCTGTTTAGTTCACTTACACTTACATCTCGCTTCTTTTGGGCATTCATTCTCATGAAAGAATTACTCATCTTAGCTATATCATTCTAGACTAAGTAATTTTTTTACCCAGCCTTGTTACTTTTTTTAATTCTCACTAATTACCATAGTGTGTGTATTGCTGAAGTGTATGCTATTTATAAACTAAACTATTAAACTATTTATTCTGTTTCTGTAGCAGAGCCAGCTGAGCCCAGTGAGCAAGAGGAAAACCTGTGTAAGATCTGCATGGACTCACCTATCGACTGTGTGCTGCTGGAGTGTGGCCACATGGTCACCTGTAGCAAGTGTGGCAAGCGCATGAGTGAGTGCCCCATCTGCAGACAGTATGTGGTGCGTGCAGTGCACGTCTTCAGATCCTGATGAAGAGCCAAGAAAAGCTTGCAGACCACACACGCAGTCCGCATACATCCCTTTGAGAAATCACAGAGAGGAAGGAGGGTTCAGTCTCTTGCGTGATTGCATTCATTTTTGTTCCTGCAGGGAGCTTTTGTTGTGGATGCTGTTTATGTTGGCCTGTTTACTCCAGAGAGAAGTTCCTCTTACCATTACAGCATCTTTTGAGGACCAGGGTGTGTAATCATCGAACATTTTGAGTAACATAGTGTTTATTCGCTCATTGCTGTCAACTTTGTGGTGGCTTGTGGTAAGTGGACATTCACAGGTTAAGGTTGTTGAGGTCATGTTCCAGTTTCATCACTGCATATGCATAATTTCTGTAATACTGTGTTTGATACATAGTGTTTTACCAGACAATAAGCAGCTTGGTGTCTTTGCGATGGCATGACTACAGCGATGTGAGCAGAGTTTGCAATAGCAGATTGAAAGCTAGTCTGTAATCTTCATGTGCATTCCTGAGATCAGGTGCTACGATCAGGCTTCTGTGCATTCCCAAGACAGATCAAAAGGGCCTTATCTCTTCTGCCCTGTATTTTTTCCTTCCCAACTTCCTCTGGCGTTTTCACAAAAAAGAGTTAGCATGGTGCTTAGATGGGGCCATAAGATGGCAAAAGTAGTTGTCTTCTTTGCTGTCCCATTGCTTCTTCTGCACCACTGAAAGTTCTGCTAAGCTGATGGGTTCTGAATGGTTCCATAGTCTTCCCGTAAATTTGCTCAGCTGTAACACTAGCCTTGTCTGTGTTAGCTACAAGGTGCTCTTATTACTGCCCACGCATCCACCTAGTCTTCTTGAGTGGAGTGCATTTTAACACACTCGGTCGGCAACTTGGACACATTAAGCCAATGCAACCTATTCTAGGACTTCATAGATACTGTAAATAATCTGTTCTGGGTGCATTAGAAACAAAATTTTGATTTTGTTTCATAGATGACATCTCACTGAGTAATATTAGTAGTGTTCTAGATTTTTCCTAGATTATGAATGTATAATATGGATGCTTTAGTTTGCTTTAGAATGCTCCACTCCTGGGCCATATGATGCTTCTCTCCAAGCCACAGCCTGCCAGAAACTAATATATGTTTCTAACGTCAGGATTTAGAGATATATCCTCCACATGTGGCCATACTTAATGGAGCTTTGTTTTTCCTTGGATTACAGGGGAGGTGCACGATCACTCGCTGTACATGGTATAGCATTTTATTTGGCAAGTATTTAAATTTGTTTAGTTTTTATTCATTTATTTGGGTAACCTAGCCTGTTTTAATGTCACATTGTGCATTATTAGAGGAGAGTAGGATTTTCATCTGCATATAAAAAGTTTCTGATTAACAGTTTGTTAATGGTCAATGAGTAAATGTGAGATTACATGGCAAGATTAATTCTGTGCATTATCTATGATAGTAAATTTAAATATTGATAAAGGTAAAAAAAAAAAAGTTTGTGCAAGGTAAAAGCCACTTAGTTATTTTTGCATAAATGACATAGATGCCCTAAAAATGTGTATGTGCCAAGCTGAATTGTTCTTTCTTCGGTAGTTTGTGTCGCTGTCTGAAGACATGAACACATTGTGAATTTGAACACGAACCAAATCAAATTGAGTGAAATAACAAAACAGCTGTTCATGCAAGAAAATGTTTTAGAATATGGAAAGTGACAAACCTATGGTGTTGTATTTGGACTAAACTGTATTAAGAATCTTAGAAAACACTTTATCTATGTGGAGTGATGACAAATTCTTAGACAAAAAAAAACAATCTGTATTAGCAAAGCATTATATTGGTTGTGTATCCTGACTAAGATGCCTATCCCGTATGATTATATAAGCGTATGATGTAAACCATATGTAAGAGCTCTGCATGCATTTGCTGAAAAAGGACTTGTGGTATTCTGAAAAGCTCCTGGAACTGCTCTTCTGGATATGTTTGTGTCAAATTCTTATTCTAGTTATTCATTTGTTTGTCCTTATGTGTTTCTGTCAAAAATACTGTGAAATTGTTCATAATCCTAACAGTTATCTCAAATCGACTAACCCGGGTCAGTTGGTTGTGAATGGATGTGTTGGTATACATTTATCATATAACTTGCATGTGAATTCGACAGCTTTGTCTGGAAATAACACAGCAGTGCTAAATGCTGAACTTATTCTACATAGGCTACAAAGCTTCTGGGGTTTGTAATTATGAAATATATATATATTTTTAAGATTTTGTTACAAAAGACAACTGTTGTTCTTGTGAAAATATTTGGTTAGACAGTTTTGTATCAATAAACTAATCAATATCACTGGCTTTGTGAATGTGCTGCATGTGGTTTATATTTACAGCTTGTTGAAACCAGCAGGGGGAGGCAGATACTCACAGACATACATTAAACTGCACAAACCCGTCTACTTTCTCGTGTAATATGTATCCTCATTATGTTGGACAGGTCGTGTATTGGTGAAATTTCTTTAGATATTTATATATTTTTAAAAATAGATATTTGATGTATAATAGAAACCTGTTCCAATCACTGTTGTCCAGTAGTGCGGTTTCTGGTCGCCATAGCAACAGGAATACTGGCGCTGGGAAGGGCTCTGAGATTTGCTTTGGGGGAAATGAGCTTTATAGCTACACCAACGGGAAGTTGAAATTGTCATTTCGATCGCCTTCCAGAGAATAAATAGCTGCCCGGTGAGTTTGCAGATTTGCGTATAGCAAAGGAGAACAGCTTTTTGTGATGGTAATGACTCCAACCGGCTGTTTTAAAATCGACGCCGTTGTGAACAGCTGGTGCTGTTCGCTGGCCAGGCTTGCCTTCATTGGTTTCTCAACTTAAAATGAGCTGACTTTTTACATAAACAAACCTCTGACCCCTTTTGCAGTCACCTGTCAAACGTGTAGACGTCTGATCTGAATTGTACTGTGTGAGTTAGCCAAATGGTAGGAGAGCAAAGTAAAGCATACCATAGCGCTAGCTTTAATTATATCTTGCTATGTGAGCCAAGCATTTTTCTGTGTCTAGGGAGCATGATAAATACTTACAAAAGGCTCACACGCAACGCACAAAATTTAATTGTATTAAACGTATGCTTATTTTTTGAAGGCCGGTGAGATGCTTCGTTCCTCAGCTGTGGAGAAATCCGTAAGTAGCCAACTTATTTTGATTCAACTGTTTCTAACAAACACGTCTTTTGTTTCTTTTTCTGTTAACAAGGGCTTACAAACTGTGATTAATTTACAATTGAATAATAATAATAATAATAATAATAATAATAATAATAATACGCATAGCAAATCTATACTTAGTCAGTTCTGAGGACTCCACTCTAAGGGCACGTTGGTTAGTTCATGAGTTGAATCAGGTATACTAGGTGCTCAGAAATAATGCTCAGATTAAGAGATATATGCCCTTTCATATAACTAATGCATACCCGAAGTGACTCAAACACTCTGTAAACAGTCTATTTACAGACCAAGAGTGTTTGAGGTACTTGAGTGCAAGGGACTGCAGGAGTAACTGATGTCACAGGTACATACATAGATACATAAAGTAGTGTTTATGATATTTTGCAGTGCAATGCAGCCACAGCAGCATAATTAATTTTAGTGAAAACCAAGGATGATTGTTTTCTTCTCCAGATATGATATGTATCTTTTAAGGAACTAGAGATACCTTATCACAACTACACAGACAAACACATTAAAAGAGCAAAGAGAAAATGTATGTTTTACATTGTTCAAATACTTATTAGAAATACACATCAGTTAGGGAGTAAAATAACTGAAATAGCAGGTTTGATTTTCAGATTGTGGTGAGAAATGCAGTATATGGTGGATTGCAAGCTAAATCAGGAAGTTCTAAAACTGACAGGAAGGATGTGGTCTGGTGGGGCTATACACAACACAGCCATGCACAAAGTGTGTGGTCTCTTACTGTCACATACTATTAAGAGGATACATATTTAAGATACATTAAGGAATTTATCTTTCACAATAAAAGTCACATTTGCCGTTGCACTGTGACAAGGTACATGTATGTAAAGTTGGGACATCAGTATGAAATTAAATTAAATGAGATGACCATAGTGCAACCTCTTGGTCTGTGCAGTTACAAGCCGTCTTTTTGAAAAGATGCTTATAATGATCCCTCTAATTTGTGCTTTGGTCACTTGTTTAATGCTTTTGCGTAGCATGATGCAATGCATTCATAAATAGTTATCCAGGTAATTTATTGGCTTCACCAGAAGATGACTGGACATCTCATTAAGATGGCAGCTCAGTGAGATATGTGCTATTAAGTTCTTAAATAAACTGTGAATATAATTAAAATTTTAAGAGCAAAGGTGTGACATTATGGCAAGAAATATTTTTTGATTTTGGTTTATCATATTTAATGTATAACACTCATTGCTGATGCAATTGTTTCAATTGTATATCTTCACACAGTAGTATACTGTGGACTAAGGCCACCATGAATAAGTGTTAACTAGAGAGGTATAAAGTACCTCAGCATTTGTCTGAGGATCAGTGGAACGTCATTCTGTGCTGTGATGGAGCACTACTGAATATCTTTGGGGTCAAATGTTTTGGTTTATGTGATGGAGAACTAATCATCCCACATCAATACCTGACTTCACTAATGCCCCTTTGAAATCAATTCCTCACAGCAATGTTTCAGCATGTAGTGTAGCTTTCACAGCAAAGTAGAAGCTGTTATTGCAGCAAGGAATCTGAATAAGAAAACTGTATTGATCCCTGGGGCATTTGCTTATTTTTATGCTACAACTGGTGTGTATACACTTGATAAGGGACCACTTTACACTTAGCACACCTTATATAACTCATTAACTAATAAGTTGGATGATGGCAGTAAAGTAAGAGTAACTTTACTGCTGTATTACGGATTTTAATGTGATATACAGGCTATAGAACAGTCACTGATTAATCGTGCTAATGAAAGCTGGGCCGTAGCCATGGCGACCCGAGCGTGGCTGCGTGTGGCGCATGCGCAGTACCTCAGTTATAACCCTCGTATCCTGTTTCTGAACGCGAGCTAACGGTGGGTGCAGTCGCACATATGACTATCGCCCGGACGAGGGGCTTTTTTTGTCTGGTAGTTTCTTTGTTTGCCGAGTTTGCATCGGCCCGGCCGAATACAGAGGCTCACATTTCCCTGTTTGCCTCAATGAGAAGGCAGAAGAATGATCGCATCCTTATCCAGAGGAAATGTCCTGGACGTGTTGCAGGAGGGATTCAATGAGGTAACAGGGCCATTGAAGTCCTTTTTACATTAGATGTTGCATTCTTCTTCCTCTGGTTCTGTAAAACAAGACGACCGAAGTTTATTCATTTTCAGCATGCTACTGTTTAACCGCCGAAAATTGTCGTGGGAGTTTAATAAACTAGCAGATATGTGCAAATGAACTAGGGGTGAGGAACTGTGGATGACTTCGTGGTTGCCAGACTTGTGTTAAAAAGTCTTCAGTCTTAGCGGAAGCATTCTGCCTTTCATTGCAAATGACCTCGGTAACATGCATGATTTTTAAGCGTTGCTGAAAGTTACAATGTCGGTGTCCCTTACCCAGCAGGACTGACCACAGAATTGTCCACTGTTACATTGCATCCAAAGAGGGTTGTATGTGAAGGTATGGTAAATGTAAACATTGACTTAGTATGCATAGAATTCATGCTTCAATTACTATAGAGATTTTTATTTCACATCTTTTGGGTGCAGTTTAATGTAGATTAGAATTGCAAGTACTGAAGAAAAATTAACACAATACATTAGAGCTCTGCATGTTATAGGGAGAATTAGGGGGTATAGAGTATTAGGGATGTGTTTTTTTACAGCCATATCCAGTCTCAGAGCAGCACCTGTTAGACTGTTACCCCTTGCCCCTGCCTTTAAATACGTCATGTGGCATTTATTATGATCTCCAGCTACTACATACAGTAATGGTACCTTATCTAGAGCTGCAGCATGGAGTGATAAGGACAGTACTGCAGTGATGTGCATCGTTGGCTTGGTCTATGTGGGAACCAACTGCTTGCATGTTATTTCGCCTGGTCGCACGGAGCTAGCGCTGCATTCCAGCCAAACTGCTTGGTCAGCAGCTAATACAGCCTCACTGCTGAATGCTCTCTGTGCTGAGCATCCTTTCTTTGCCAAAGCAGCCATTCTGGACTACTTTTGAGCATCTAGCAAGACAGATATGCCTAGACAGTGCTTCCATTGTCCGAGGGAGCCCACCATGTGCCAAATATGTACACTGAATTTAGAGGCTGACTGGACTCTAAAATATCTTTTCTTTGTGTTGACATGACAAAACCCAAAGGGGGAAAGGTTGTGCCGTGCCAGCTTTTTTTCAGCTTGGAAAAACTTCTTCAGTTAGGGTTGTTAATTCTGGAGATTGTTAGACATGAAATTAAAGTTTTATAAGCTAACACAGGTTCCAGTGCTGAACAGTCATGTCCTCATATCTGTTTATATGCAGTCGTTCACTCTTTGTTCAACAAAATCACATTAGAAATTTATCATTTGAAGGTCTCACTGGTTCACTATTTAGCTATTTATATGTTTTGGAGAGTCTTATGGAGGCTGGGCACACATTAATGTTATGAGCACAGTGTTGCTTATACCTCTGGACTATAGATTCATACTCTACGTTGTATAATATCCCATTAAATCCTAAATCCCATTAAACAAATATATGGCAAAAATAACCTTTAAACATTGTTAGTAGATAGTAGTTCCCTGAAGGAAATATTTTGGACTTGTTTGAACTGGAGAAGAAAAATTTTAAGCAGGGTGTTTTTAGGGAAAAAAGCTTAAATCTTGCCCTGTAGTTCACAATATTTTAAGTTCACTGTGTCATTTTACAAGAAGGCACAACTCTGCAGCAGTCTTTCCTGGGGCACCACATCTCAAAATGTGAATGACTGCATTCTCTATTCGCCCCTACATGTACAGAATAAAGGGAAATAGTATCTAAGCCTTTATGTTTTGGCAAGCCAGAGAAACTACAAGTCACACTAATCCAGAATGTTGAACCTGGGTGTCACAGGACAGACTGGATGAATGGCAAGAGAGTTGTCCTGTCAGAGGATGTAACTCTCGAACCCTGAGCAATAACATTTATATGGCAATTCGCATTTCAAGAGGCATCATGGCAGGAGAACCCAATGTACCCTTTAGCAGCATGTCTGTATGAAGGACTTTCTCAAATTGCAAAATTAAGTCTTGAAGTAAATGTCATGAATTACATATATTTAATCACAGTATGATGACAAATAATCATTACAGTGAAAAATGTAAGCCCAAAACTAGCACCATGAGGGTTCTAACTTCTAGCTGGGACTGACACTGAAAACATGAACTTTGTTGCAAATGCATTCTCTGCTGATAATTTTGAATACTGTATTTTGTTATTGTCCAATCTGATGTCGACAATAGATTTAATGATACTTTTATCTCCTCAGATTGCTGTCATGCTATTGCTGTTCTATGTGAGTGCATTTGTGAGTACATTTGTGATTGAATATTGCATTTTCAGCAACAGCTGGCAGCATATGTTTCCTGGGTCAATGCCCAGCTGAGGAAGAAGCCTGGTGTGAAGCCTGTGAGTGACCTCCGGCAGGATCTTAGAGATGGTGTGGTGCTGACGCACCTAATTGAGATAGTGGGTGAGACTTTTTGTCAAAAATTAGAACACTGGCTGGTGCTGTTAAGCTATTCTTTAATTAAAGTATTTCTTATACATATGGTAACTTCAAGCCTTTTAACCCTTGCATAGTTTAGGTCAAATGCCAACTCAACACATCTTACTCTGTTATTCAGTTACCACAAATACCTTGAATAAGTGGATAACGCAGGGTTGATTAGGGTTAGAGCTGATCTCTGTAGGAGGGCACATCTACAGGAATAATGTTAAAAATGACTTCTGGGATAGCCAGTAGAATAATGCATATAGACAAATGAAATTATTAATATGAGTAATAAAAAACATGTTTCAGTGAATCTGCTGTGAAGCTGTATCTTCATATTCACTATATTACTATGGAAACATCATTACTACAAATGATAGAAATATAATGCAAGACAAAGTTTTGTATATAATATAGACTTTTTGTATTAAAGCTGGTGAGCTGCTTGAGGACATCCACTATTCACCAAGAGACAACCAGGAGAAGAAAGAAAATGTTGAGAAAGTCCTCCAATTTGTATCATCCAAGCGGATACGCATGCCCCAGACATCGGCCAGAGGTGAGTTAGCAGGTGCCAATTAAATGAAATCCCGCTCAGTGTGCACAATACTCTGTGGCAAAGGCTTGCCGTTTTGAAGATATTTCCAGAGACCTTCCCTTTACATTTCACACTCTGCCTTTATATCTTTCTGAATCATTTTTGTCTCTCTTTCTCTTTCCTTCTTTCTCTCTTTACAGACATTGTGGAAGGGAACCTCAAATCTACCATGCGGCTCATCTTGGCCTTGGCAGCACATTTTAAACCATCTGCCTCAGCAAATCATAGAGCAGGCACTTGTGTAGGGAGAAGCTCAGCGGGGTCCATGACCAATCATAGGCCTCATTCCACTATGGCCATGGCTCAAAACGCAGCAGCAGCCCTGGCAGCAGCTCGGCACGATGCTTCCCATTCTGGCCGCAATGTTCTCCACCTTAGACAAGACTGGCACAGGTCAGCTTTTGTTCATGTCTCAGTTAGGTTTATCTTTCAACTTCCTGACCTCTATTTTTGCATAAAAGACACAGTTTTATAACCGTAACTCACATTAATATTTTTTAGAGTTTGGCACAATGTCAGATGTACACATTTTTTTCCAAATAGCTCAGAGATGGTCAAATATCCAATATTTGTTTGAAATTTTGCTTTTGTTTTGTACTGGAGATTTGAGGCTAACATTGCTAACAAACAGGTCAGTCGTCAAACAAATTCTCTTTGTAAAAGGCACTGCCATTAGTATTTCATACAGCTTGCCTCCAGATCTGCATGAAGATTGGTACAACTAGTATGTTTAGGTTCAATACACAATGTGACTTGTATAATAAACAGAACATCTCCACTACAGGCTGCCATTTCAGGCAACACCACAGCTGGTCATAATGAGTAGCTGTAATGAGTAGTGATTTTGGATCATATTTCTCCATGTTTATGACAGCCATTGCAACAAATACTTAATGTAGTTCAGCACTCTTGCTATTGAGATAATTTGTGAAAAAAGGCAAAAACTGGCAGCTTACAATTTTGATGGCAAACTTTTGCACACATTATGTCATACTATTTTCGTTACCTTATATGCACCATCTGCACCACTTTTAATGGATAGAGAGTTTTGGGGGACTATTTCTTTAAACCATATGAGAGTTTAATTTGCCACTATCCATAATTACTCTGTAAGACAGAATATATTAAAATTAAGCATGAGAAAAAAGTCATAAAGGTGATTCATCATAACTTGTAATGATTAAAACTTTTAGTCAGCCAATCATTTTATAAAAGCAGGCTTATCAATTGATAAAAGCACCGAATTGTGATAATGGTTTTAACATAACGCATAATGGTCCAAAGCTTTCATGCATTGTCACATTTTCATAACTTATCCATAAAGATGTGGCATGTTTATTCTCTGCACAAAGCATGGGGACTGGGGAGATCAGTTACTTAAGGCCTGATTATTGTGCTCATTTTTAACTAGATTAAGAGGGAAAGAGCTTTGCTCTCCCCATCTCTTTAAGAGGATTAACTGGTTTTGCTGCAGGAAATGTTGCTCTCTCCTTGTTGTATGCATGTACTACAGCATAGTTGTCAAAGGACCAACAGAATAAAGCCACAAATACACACACACACACACATTTTCTTCAAAACTGTAATTAGCATTTCTGTTAATTCTATAAAGAAGCTATGGCATATTGTGGTGAACATGGAGGACATGGAATTTTGAGGACATGGATAAAGAAGAATCTACATTTTTACTTTTTCCAAGTATTAGAATAAGCTGTCTGACTGAAGATTGTTCTTCCTCTGGGAATTGAAATCTGATCTGAAAAAGCATTGATCTTCATTCCCTTTTTCCCCTTCAGTCGAGGCTCAAGCGCTGATGAGGATTTTGAGAACCCATGTTGGAGTGTGCGTGCTCTAGTCCAGCAGTATGAGGGACAAAAAGGACCTGAGGAGGACCCAGAGACAGGACCATCCAGGTAAGTCCTAGACATCCCAGTGGAAATGCCTATATTGGTATAGTAATGTGCGTCAGTTTCCCATAGCAAAGTCTCAGAAACAAAGTATGCTGTTGTGTATCATACAAATTGTCTGGTGTAATGCAATGTGATCTTATATTATCTAGCTAAACATGGGTTATTACTCCTGGCATTTACCACTGTTGGTTTAAGCTCTAGCATCAGCATAGCACCAGGAGGCAGACCTTTGGTGTGCAGAAAGCTCTGTGATGAATGTTAACATAAAAGCAAAATGGTTTTGTAAATATTAGTTCATGTTAGTGCGTATGTCTTTTTATTTTTGTTCTATTTCTACGTGCTACAAACCAATTTCACTATTTCAAAATCCTGTAACCTGTCGGGCTGTTTTGAAACCGCAGTTGTTCAGGTCTCCCTTAACCCAGGCACGAGCTGAGCAGCTGGTTTGAGACCCCTGTCCCCAGGCCTGTCCGTCAGGCTTGTTGGCACAGCTGGCTCTCTTTCAGCCACTGGGAACAATAATGCCATTCTGTTAACTCTCCTGGAACCATCCAGCCCCATGCTGCACCCTGTCAGTCCAGCTCAGAGCCTCTCTTGTTCAGGCTGAAGTTCCAGCACACCCTCCAGCACCTTATCACAAGCCTTTCATTTTCCTCACTGCATTTATGAGCAGTGCCTGGGAAGGATGACAGGCAAGAGGCTGCCTCCTGAGGGCTTGGTTCTGTTTGTTTTGTAAATGTGGGATGTTGCTGGGATATTGTGCTCAATGATGCCATTTGAAGCACCAGCATGGTTTATCATGCTTAAAGATATTGCTTAGCTACTGATAACAAGGAAATGTGTGACTCTGCTTTTATCTTGGCCCTTTGGCTGCTGGGCTTGTAATTGGTAACATTTATTCAAGTGATAGACCTAAGTTTTTAAAAATACTTTGTCTCTGCAAAGCCAGTCAAATCTTTAAAGACTAATTTGTGCTGTATTCAGTTAGAATTAAGTGATGTATTACTTTTGGCTTAAGCCTTAATGAGAATCAGTTTAGGTTTTTACATATTGCCTTATTGGTTATACAGTTGTAACAGAATTGTGTTACCAGTGTTTCCTGTGGATAAAACGGCTTAGTGTGGCAGTGGGCAAGCAATTTAAGTTTGTCACCCAGGAGTAATGAGCCTTTTGGGGTTAGTATACCTATTATGATAAGCTTTTTAATTGTATTGGTTGGAGGGGTTTTGGAGGTGATTGAATACATTTTGGTCATTTTCTGTAGCACTAGCTAGTGTCAGGTAATTGGATATGTGCCATGCTAAATTCATTTTTGCCTTCTTTTTTGTTTCTATGTTCATTAAATGATTTTGTTTTTGTCCAATTGGCTGTTTTTTAAGTCTCAAATTGAGTTGAAGTCTCAAAAATGAATTTGGGGTACATGCAATACATTACAATATGTTGTTACATTTAAGAAAGAGAAGAAAGCTATTGAAAAACTGTAAAAGCAAAGCTTAAAGAGAAGTAGTAAGCTGACAAACAAGACCAAGAGAAGACGCTGACTACTAAACCTTTTAAAATGTTTTACAGGACTAATACTCCCTCTTGATGTAGTGCACTCCAAAACACCAAAAATTTGCACACCAAAAATTAAGTTTGACATTATACTACTAAATACTAATCAACACCCAAATCATCCAAATGAAGCCGATAAGCTGTTTATTGTTTTAGTTTTGCATTCAAGCTACAAGTAAGGGATTTGTTTGTTAGCTAGTTTATTAAATTCTAGTTTGAGTGTAGAACTAAAGGACCAAACATGTTTTGCTAAATAATTTCCTTGAGGAAGAACTGAGCAAATTTTGTGTTTGAATCAACATTGCTTTAAGGAAAAAAGAATGATGACGTGCTTGCAGAACTGTGTTCATCTGCTTCTTTTTGCCTTTCCAAATTACTGCAGTTCCCCCTTGACCCTGCTTTTCCAAGCCACTGATCTCTAGGGGTTGAGAAAGAGGGGGAGGGGATAGAGAAGAGGGCTGAGCCATGTCTGACATCTCTGTAGAAAAAAGGAGTGAGGGAGAGAGCTAAAGAGGAGGAACCTTCTTGTTTTTTCTCGCGACTGTGAGCTTTATGTGTCTGGCTGTGAATAGCTGTTAACATGAATGAGAGAAATCGTAGAGAGACTGCCACAGAGAATCGGCAGGATACAGCTGCTGTGGCGACAGTTCAGTGCCTCACTCCTCTGTAATTGAAATGGGGAGCGAAAACAGAATTTCCATATGTGCCACGTCGGGAGCAGCTGAGGAGCAGATCACACTCCAAAAGGTTAACTGTCCTCTCGCTGTGCAGACACAGCATTAGCTCACTCATATTCCTTTTAAAGGGTCTTCTTGGAGAACAGAGGGTATTATGACAGTTTTTAGTGGGGACTGGTCAGTTTTCCATGACTTTGTGGGCATGTGGACCTACACAAGTGTGTGAGTTAGTGTTCGTTGGGAAAGATGCTGGTGACCAGCTTTCTAGCCCTTGCTACATGGACAAACAGAAGCACTGCAGTAGGGTAGCAGCTTAATGTCAACATGGGAGCTAAACAAATTAAATGGTAAGACTTTGTTTACAGCATGTTTCCTAATATTGTAAATTGACTTTTAGAGCTTAAAAGTTGCTGTCTAGTACTCTTTGTGATTATCCTATGTAGTCTAATATGTAGCTAATGTTTGGTTTTTTTTGCAATAGCCTTTTTCTTAGTGAGTAGCATCACTTTCTGTGGGTCGAATGTTGTTTTGTGTTGGAGTAAGGTACCTGTGCTGTGTCCACTTTTGAGTGTCTGCACAATTAGTGTTGAAAGAGCAATGTGGATATCTCTGACAGCACAGTGGCTCGGTATACCAGGACTGTATTTTAGAAATCTGTATTTTATTTGACTCTGCTTATTTTTCCAAGAGTTTTGGTAAAGTGATAAACAGGCATTCCTCACCTTAGAATGTGTGCACTATTCAACTTTTAATATATGTTAGTCAATATAGATTGTCATCATGGTTCAGTATTGTTTTATATGTCAGATCCAGGTAGAGTGCATCCTGCTCCTGAGTTTTTGTATTGTTCCAAATAGATTTCCCTTCCATTTCCTTTGATTTTACACATGCAGCATAGTTCAGTCATGAAATTCAAATGTTTATAATAGTGAGGGTCAGTTTTATCTTCCTTGACTCCTTTTGAACAGGCATGGTTTTGTTGGGTCAACACAACTGTGTTTAGAGAAACATGAATTTCTGGGACTCATGCCAAAGACTGAAGTGTAATTATATCAAATCACTGCCTACTTAATGTGGGTTATCTAATGAGCCCTTGCAAGTATCGTCTGATGAGCCATCAGATATAGTTCTAGGAAGAGAGAGAGAGAATGTTGTGGGTATGGATTCTCTTGTATAATTTGTAGTTTGGGGTGGATCAAGTTATAGTTTTCCTGCAGGGAAGGGTCCAAGCTGAGATGAGACTATTACTGCACCCTGTACAACAAGATAGAAGTATCCCATCTTACAGAAGTAATTTATCACACACAGTAGCTGTGTATTATTGTGATATACATTCAATAACCAAACTTCAGCTAAGCTGCACCATGTAAGTGGGAAATGTAAACTGTTGTTTAATGAACAGTACTTCACAAAGGTTTATGAAAAAAGGTTTTGATTTATGCCTGGAGCCATAATAAAGCTGGTCTTTATTTTAAGCATGATGTGGGTTTGCTATCCACAGGCAAAAATGATTTATTCCTAACCTGTTCATTTGGTTTGTTTTACCAGAAGAGAAATGTCATACTTGGAGCGTTCTCTCAGTCGAAACATATAAAGCTTTTAGTTGCATTTTATATATATATACATACACTCACCTAAAGGATTATTAGGAACACCATACTAATACGGTGTTTGACCCCCTTTCGCCTTCAGAACTGCC
>JBBPDC010000023.1:4832371-4851986 GCA_037974485.1 Hemigrammopetersius urotaenia
GCTGTTTATATATTTGGGCCCAGGGGCCAACAAGTTATGTGTTAAAAGTGCGTCGCATACATAGTACCCCCACCCCTGCTCACCTCGGGGGCAAGGAAAAAAGTTCAGGCTCAGGAATTTTTTCCACTATCAGCCCTGTGCATGCCTATCACAGGTTGAGGCAGATAGGAATAGCTGAGATGCCTGTGTAGGGTGCGCGGCTTTGAGCCCCAGGTGCTGTAAGGGGGAATGGGCTTTTAAGTTATTACTGCAGATCCTCCTTCATGATAAGCTCCTAAATGATTGCTCTCTGGCAGGTTCTTGCAGTTTGTGCCTTTCGGAGCAAAGCATTTTTCACCGCTAGCAGTTCAACCAGGGAGCAAGAAGAGAGTTCAATTCCTGTTGATCACAAAATTCACATTGTGTTATCGATCTCTCAGAGATCTCTGCACTGAAGAAGCATGAAACCATGGCTTCTATAATTTCTATAAAGAGCTGACGAAGCTTGTTCTCAACATTCCAATTTGTCACACACTTCCTTCACATCCTGAAGTATAAGCAAAGGCCTTTAGGTTTTATAAACCAGTCTGTTAGAGATAATTGCAAGATAACCCACTAGAGCTGTGTATGGGCAACACAACACTATTGGAGTTTTACTGCAACATATTGATCTAAATAGTATATTTATTCCACCAATCAGTACAGCCCATTCTACTAAGCTATGAAAAATAGTAAATTCTCCAATGTTAGTGTTTGTGATGTCACAAAAGTATCTCTTTATTCTGGCTACAGCAGTTTAGCCCCACACATTCATGCACAAATTTACCAACACCTTTAATTTTGTTTAAAAATTTGACCATTTTTGGATGAAGACCTTGATTCATCAGAACAAGCAGTAACTCATCTGGAGCACGGATTTGGCTCATTTGCAGGTTGCAGCCTTCTGTAATACCAGTAGCCCAGAGATATACTGTGATGGCGTTTAGCAAACGATACATTATGCAGCCCAATAACCCACCCAGGTAGATAAGAAGAATGAGCCTGCAATACGCCTTGCTGTATAGAGGCACAGGTGTGTCTCCACCCTGCCAAATAAAATTTGCTCCAAAATCTAGATTGGTGACTCTGCAAGACCTGATTTCTCTTCTTGAAGGTTGTTTAGCTTTTTACATCTGCTCCCAAATGGAAGAATAAGCACTCCGCTTCACAGAATGATTGCTGTGATTGTCACCAGTAGCATGAAATACAAATTAAATGTGATTTCGACAATGTGAAACAGTAACACAATAATCAATCAGCAGAGTGCATGTGTACACATTAATCATTTCAGTTAGACTAGGTTGAGCTGTCTAACACACACTCAGCCTGGAGTCTCCCTGCTGTAGTGACAGACCATCCAATGAAGTACATAATTTCTCGATTTACCTCAATGTTAGAATCTGTAAGTGACTTCGACTAGGGGGTGTTTCAACTCGCACCAAAATGTTCATAACTCGAGGACTTGTACTTCTGCAGTTATTGTCTTGCATTTATAATACTTATCTGTCCTATTGAGCCCATGTAAAACAGTATTTTGTGAACACAGTTTATTTGTTCCCTCCTTGGGGAAGGATATGTCTCTCTCGCCTTCACTTTTTTTTCTCTAGTTCATCTTTTCCCATCTCCTTGTTCGCCTCAGACATACTTCACTCTTTTGACCGACTGATATGATATGATGCATTGCTTTTGAATCGGGCTCGGATTACATGAGGACACTAGGATGGGTGTTTTGACTTCTGCTCTGCTGCAGTTTATCATTTTGGTTGATTGTTCTAAACAGGAGAAAAGGCTGAAGGAGAAGGCTGCACGAAGAGAAGCCAGCAAACGGATGAAAGAGGTGAGTCTGAGCACATCATTGCTCAGTATGAAGATTGAGCTTTGGTTGAGTGCACTCTGTTGTAATTGTTACAGTTTGTGTTTTCTTTGCAAATGTTCAGACTACCAATGTGTTTTGAGTTATCTTTCTCTGTACTATCTGTGTTGTTTGCCCTATTTTTTCCTTTTAGTAACAGGAAATTAAAAACCAAGGAGGCCCCACTTAAGTAAAACTGTGAAAATTCTGAATTTGTCATTTAAATGGATAGTTTAGTAATAAACTAATGAACACTTTATCTGTCTTTACGAGAGATACAGTCAAGCAACCGTATTTAAGGTCCAGTCTGATTCGTTTGGATCAAATACTTAAAAATGAATTTATAGGTTATTCAAAAACCTCATTAATTCAGGTAATTCAGGTAAGTCAGGTACACAAGATTTCCTTGTTGAGACAAGGTTATTCATTTAGACTAATTATTGGTTCCTTACACTAGACTCGTAGCTCCAATGTAAAGCTAAAAAGTAAACTTAGAGAGGTCAGACTTGGCTGATAGACTCTGTGAATGGCATATGTTTAATTTTTCACCAGTTCTACCACAAAGTTTATTAATGGCTAAAAAAATTATGGAAGTTCAGCCTGAAATGATATAGACTCCCTGCAAGAGTGTGTACAGTTCAAAGCAGTGAAAAAGTTGCCCTTAGTCTATGGCCATTCAGTGAGCGGTCCATATTTTTGCACTAACAGCTGCCATGTGTCCTCATGCTCTCCCCACTTGGGAATAGCTAGGTCCACATCCATATGGAAATGCAGCTGGTCAGTCATTTGTCTTCTGATCAATGCTGTGGCCTGTCCGAGGACAGTTCACTATTCATCACTCCCAAACAGTGAATTCCATTGGCCCTGGAGCTCGTCTTTGCCAGACCAGGGTGTGAGTCAATATCACACTAGGCTCTCATTTCACTCTGCCAGTCTACCAGCACATTATTAAGCCTGGAAGTGAAGTCACTAAATCTGTATTAGGAATACAGGGTGTCAAAATGTTTTCATGCCTTGTGATGCACTCTTCTGAAGGTGGCAGTTTAGCTTCCTTGATTTTGGAATGCCAGACTCAAATTTAAATCTGTAAATATCACAAAAAGCCTGTGTTCATTGTATAGATTTAATTATGGTATAAATAAACCCCTTTCATTTGTATATTCGCTATATTAAATCCTGAATCATGCCCAAAAATCAGATTTAATTAAATTGAGTCCTGGGGAAATTTGAGTTTTTATTATGCATTGACTTATAGCGTTTAGTAATTTTATGATGATGTTTGAGATTTACATGTCTATAAGGACAATGTATCTGGGATGTTTATGATGGGTTCTGTGTAAAATGACAGGATAGGCAGTGCTCTAGGGCATTTAGCTGTTTAGCTTATTAGCTTTAAATTGCTAAATAGTGCAAGTGTACCTGCTGCAAAGTGATTGTAATGTTACTGTTAGACCACTTGTAACCCTCTTGTAAACAGTAATTTCTGAAAATGTGTTTGAGTGAATGTTAGTATTATGGTGCCCTAAATATCTATCTTTAAAAATTCATATACACAGTTGCATGTTTGAAGTGTCATATGGCCCTGATGACGTAAAATATAAATTGGTTACAGCTTTACTTATTCATACTCGGAGGCCTTAGCCACTGCTTGCGAGAAGCGATTACTTCTGGGCTCATTCATGTGAGTGTGATGGCATTTATGTACATGAGAACATGGTCCATATATACGTGAAACATGGTTTGGGGCCTTTATGGAATAGATAATTTGACTTCAAAATAGTGGCAAGTTGCAGTTGCTTAAGGAAATGTTTTCTTTCTGCCACCGTGGAGGGGCTGAGGCGACAGGGTTCGATTTGGAGGGGTGTGATTGATGGGTTATTTACAGCAGGAAATGAAACGATCAATGTGAGAATAAGAATGTGTGGTGTGTTTGAGTGGAGAGACACAGATGGTAGTGATAGAAAAATGATATTTCATGGTATCTGACTAGATACTTTCTGTTCAGGAATTATATAAGCTGTAGTTGTTTTTTCCATACTGTCCTTTTGTCTCCTCTTACTTTTCCCCTCATCTCTCTTTTGCTCACATATTCCCTCCTCCCTCTCTCTCTCTCTCTCTCTCTCTCTCTCTCATTCTCTCTCTCTCTCTCATTCTCATATCATTTAGGACATGAAAGGGTAGTCGTCTTTATTCTACACACGTGGACGAGTCCGTAAGCGGAATTTCAGATTAATCTCTCGCAAACCAAGGTTATTTTATAGCACAGTCTTAAAATAAAACTAAAGACTATATTGCAAGCAGATTACTTGTATGTGGTCGGAAGGAGGGCAGTAGCTAGTGATGGAGACTGAACATGACCTTAAATAGAGTGACCCAAATAGAGTAGGCTTAAGTTGGCAACATCAATATGGGGCATGTTACTCATTGACTTTCAAAATGTTCCTGGCAGTTTGCCACCTACTAAGAGGGCTCTTATCACCTTGACTTGTCCTGTGTTGCATAACAAGAGCCTATCATTTTTAGCACAGTATAAGTGCCCTTGGCCACCAGGAGAATTTGACCAAAGCCTTTTTGCTGCATGTTAGAAACTGAAAAGCAGATATTTTTTTCCAGTTTCTCCCTTCCTACATAGAAAGACTATAGCCCACTTATTGTGATAATGGTACTGTTGTCCATAAACATGAACAGAAAAGGGGGTATTCTATGAAAAGGTTGGCATAAATGATGCTGAGACCGTATTTATGTCCTCCTTTTTTCCTACAGGAGAAGAAAGCTGATGATGATGATGATGATGATGATGATGATGAAGTGGTGGCCTACTTGTCAGGAGCTGATGAAGAGTTTGACCCCAGCACGCTGCCCGACCCTGACAAAGTACAAGAATCGGAAGATGAGGAAGGGTAAGGGTGCCTTCAGGGTGCTTTTGAGAGCTTATCGCTTGTGCTAATAGAAGTCTGCCTCTTAAAAAGCATACATTCTGTGTAGGTATGCATGTAGATATGGAAAACTACAGCAGTGTTAATGTTGCTTGTAAAAGCCTATATTTTTCCTTATAGTTTTTTTGTGCCTTTAACCCCATGTTTGACATCAGGCCTGGGCATCCTAGTCCACAGCCCTGAACGTTTTATTGAATAGCCCCAGTTTTTGAATGCACCATGATCTATTCTTGTCACTCCAATGATTCTATTTAAATCATTTAAACAGACTTTGATTGATTTTTAGGTGCACATTTTCTGAGTTCTTGCTGTTTCTATAGTTAATTTATTTGGGATAGTAAGTATCAGTTATACGGCCCTTTATTAAGGTAAATATATGTAATTTTTTGCTCTATCAAGTTCCGTTTTTTTCTGCTGCTACATTTTTGTATTATGTGGCATGCAGTAAATCAGATCATTTATAATATCATACTATAGTAAACCATGCCAGAGCACTAATTATCCCAAAATGAGAAATTGATTCTCCCAACACTTAATTACTACACAGACTCTGTTTCTTCTCTGACCCATATTGGGTCTGTAGAGTTTCATTAGGTTTGAGGCACACACTGGTCCTGTGTGTATCCACTGCATAATTGCTTTTCAGAAGGAGTTATTCCCTTATAGAAGAACAGGATTCATTTATTGGTTGGCAGTGTAAAGCATTGATCCCTGTGCTGGCAGTGAGAGAGTGCATAAAATGTGTAATTACATTCAGATTTAAAGTGGAGGAGAGGAGGTAATATGGTCTTGCCTGTACAACAGATTTATACTGTTGCTGCACATCTTGGCCAAGCCTTCTGGTTCTCTCTACTTTATCATGTTCCTTTTTCATGTTCCTTTTTTCATTCTTTCCCTCTTACCTTTCCCCCCCTCTTCCATTCCCCTCTACCTCTCTCTGTCTCTTGCCTGTGCTGGTGTGCCCTAATTAATATTTTTTTCTTTGTATCTTATTTTTGTTCTGTACTTCTGTACTTATTTTGTTTTGTACTCATTTTTCTCTTCTTTCTCTTAATTTATTAACTCTTTCATGCTCCCACACTTACTCTTATTCATATTTTCTCTATTGTCTGTCACCACATCTGTTTCTTTTCTGCTTCTTTCTTTCATTCATTAATTCTTTTTTCTTTCTGTCTTTCTGCCTGCCTGCCTGTCTCTTGACCACCTCTTTCCTTTCCGTCTGCCTGTTTTTACACTTTCTCTCTCTCTCTCTCTCTCTCTCTCTCTCTCTCTCTCCCCCTCTCTCTCTCTCTGCCTGTGTCATTCTGTCTATCTGTCTCTCTCTCCCTCTGTCTTCATTCATTTTTCAATCACTTATGCGCACACACACACACACACCCACGGGTGCTGTGGGTCAGGTGATCCCTGTGACTCAGACAGCAGTGCTGTGTCTGATTAATGGCTGTGGGCTGGGTGTTTACTGCATGGCTACACTATGCGAATGCTGGAGAGGCTGCTGCTGCTGTAAATTTGATGGGCTCTCTCTTGCTCTTTCTCTCTCGCACACACTCCATCTCCGGTCATGGTGTATTCCAGAGCAGTCGCTGCCTTTTTATGGCTGGGCCTTGAGCAAGGGGGGTGCACTAAAGCCTCAGCTCATTTGTGTGTTACCTGTCCTCCTTGCATGCTCCGCTGCCCTCACACGTACCACCTGTCACTGGCTGCATCCACCTGGCTTCCCTCCACAAACCCCCACCTCTGGACCATCTCCACGGCTACTTAATCACCCTGTCCATGCACATTACGCACGTCCTCAGCTATATTGTTCCTAGCTCTGGTGCATCCTCTGATGCATGGACAGCACCTTTGATGCCTCTTGTTATGGTCTGAGTCTTGCCAGAGCTCTATTGTCCAAATTGATGTTCATCCACATGTGTGTGTGCTGTAAGGAATCGGTTAGTGATTTATGAGTGCGAGTGGAAGTTAACAGACCGTAAAAGGCTAATGATGTGTGCTCACAACAAGTCTGACTGTTAAATAGATTGAATGACATTTAATGCCCTTTCATGCAAAAAGTCTCTTGGCAACAATGAGGCTTTCAAAGTATTGCACAAGGTAGTTTGCACAGTCCAACGTTGTCTAGAAACAGTCTGAATTTGGCTACGCCATACAGATATGAAGTATCAGTGTATGATGGAGGAACAATTTAGATGACATGTTTAAATATTTCAGCAGTAGGCCTTGTTGGGTTCATTTAGTGGGATAATCTGAGCAGCGATACACGAGTGTGCTCATGCATACACATCCCTCATCATACAGGAGCCTGGCAAGCTCTTTAAAATTGTCCAGAGGGAATGCTGCCCAGAGATGCTGTCTGAGAGCATCCTGCTCACGTAACCCTGCTTTGCTGGGCTGCTGCTGGAGAAGTGACATGGTTCATAATTAACTAAAAAATTTACAAGGAATGGACACTGTTCATCATTGTCTCTTCAATGTACAGCTCTGCAAAAACTGTGACAATTATTTTGATATCAACAGATTTGACAGAACTTTCCTTACAAATAAGAAGGCAGTGACTGAAATAGTTAAAAAAAAACTTTTGTTTCCAAAGGCTATGACTGTTCACTTGCCAAAAATATGATTAGCCTCATTCAGAAGGTTTAACATGACTGTATTATAGAATGTTTCATGAAGAAAATGCCTTACTGTGGCCTAGCTGGAACAACAAAGACTCCTCAACTTCACTATTGATTTAAAAAAAAGTAAAAGTCTTAGAAATATTACCCTGTACATGTAAATAGAACCGTGGCCTTGTTTGACTGGAAAGACAGCCTAAGGGCATTGTTTTCCAGTGGCTGGAATTGTAGATAAGTAAAGTTACCATTACTATTATATAACTTTTCATTTTATCAGCGATTAGTTGCTAACCCTTTCTGTTGGCTTTTTTGCCATTTGTAATTTTATCAGTGATCATGAGGTCAGTGAAAGAAAGAGGACCCACAGCAGCAGCAGCAGCAGTGACGATGAAGATGATGGACAATGGGAGACAGGGAGAAAGAAGGCCAGGCAGCAGTCTTCAGGGATTGAGCCTCTGGACACTGGCCTCTCTCTGGCTGAAGATGAAGAGCTGGTGCTGCATTTGCTGGGAGGCCAGAGCTAGTTCCACAAACTCATGTGACGATGGCCTGTCCTTGCCATCATTCTCATACCTATTTGACATTGTATTTGGAGTTGTGTTGTTTTCTCTTGCATTTGGTGTTCTCTTGCATTTATGCATAATGTAATTTTCTCCTTTGACAAATAAAATTTATATATTGGACATTAAACACATATTTGAGACATCTAATTGCTTTTTGCCAGTGTCTATCTCTTCTGTGTTTTTATCTCTCTTTATCTCAGCAGAAGTCAGGAATTCACATGGCCACTACCAATTGACTTCAAAATGAACATCCAGGCATCTTTCTATTCAGCATACATGCAGTGTCTTTACTCATTTCCCTTCTGAGACTGAAGTAGAAGGGATTGGCTCTGGGCTTGGTTTTCTTGTTCACCAGTTAGCATTTCACAAGTAAGTTCACAAGTATTTAATTATCTGCATTCAACCAGCTCATCTCTGGAGAGGCCTTGCTTTGGCTTCACATGTGAAAAGCAGACTCTCTGCTGTGGCTTAGTAAGCATGTGACTTTGATGACTTCTTAGGGATGGCCAGAGAATTGTTGCCTTGAAGGATTCCAATGACCAGATTAGTTTTTTTGATCCCAGCTGCTCTCGAAATCACATTGGTGCTATTCTTGTGCATCATTCAGGCCAAGGTGCGAATTTTATCTCCCGCTTAAAGGCTTAATGTCTGCAAATCAATTGAAAAACAGTTTAATCTCTGAAGTAAATAGATTCCCAAAGGAAACTGTGAGTCGGAACTGTTGACGGGCCTGGCAAACAGTGTTTATGTACAAGGGGCCTGGAGTGACTTTCTTTGTGTTTTGGCTTTGTGGGTGCAGTCATCCACAGATGTGAGTTTATTTGGAGCCCCTGCTTTCTGCCTTCGACAGCCATTTCCCTCAACACTATTTCTCTGCTCTAATAGCTATAACAGCACAGAAGGGCATGGAATGGTTCAGTTCTGCACCTGACAAGCATATTGGGAAGACATAATCATTAGAGCTAATGCACACCATCTCTTTCATAAATAGAAAAGTACATTTTTGCCAACCTTCCTTTCAGCAGATTTAGTGTTTTTAAGGCATTCCAGTAACCATTTTGAGGAAGCAGGTGTTGGTACACCTGAAATGTATGCACACATTTATTTTTTTTTGTAAAACCACACAGGACTTGTGCCTTAGCATGAGACACTTGATTTATGAATGAGTGCTTTGACATGGATAATTACTTGCCATAGGTCCACAACAGTCTCTCTTGAAAGGAGGTGAGCTGGCTCACCACAGTACAAGGGTTCAGCAGGGGTTTATTTTGGATCCCCTCCTTCAATGACCATCATTGGCACACTGTGTTAATAGCCCCCAAAACAATGTACTTTATGAAGTTTGTGAAGTGTCTTGTGTAAGACTCCTGAGATGTGTGAAGTGAATCTAGAGATGTTATCATGAATTCAGTCAAGTGAAATGAATCGGTGTTTTCTCACAGGAGTTTCAATTATTGGCATCCTCACAAAAAGTGTAGGAGGTTTGCCTCCAAAATAGTGTCATCACTGAAGTGAAAGGGTTCATTTATGTTTTGCCTTGAAGCAGCAAAAAAAACCCACTAATGGTTTGTATTATGAATGGGCTTAAATGACCATGGTCTAGTTTAGTACTCTGTCTATGCTTGTCCGTTTTAAATGCTTGATTGGTCTAGATTGGCAGGACAGGACTACTGAAGAGTAGCTAAAGAACAGAATATCTGTGTTTAACAGCTAGTGAGAAATGATGAGTGCTTATGGCACCATATTTGCCTAATATATAAATAATGGGTCCAAAAGTATCCACATGCTCCAAATTAGTGCAGCATCCAAATCTGAGATCATAATGCTCAATGCCAGGTGTTAGAGGGTGTGAGACCCCTTAGCATTAGGCTGTGATGCTGGAATGCAGACACAGCACCACTGAACAACTTTGGGATGAACTGAGGAAGAACTGAATAGCTATAGTGTTTTGTCTGCATTCCAATAAACACACAACGTACATATAAATACGTTTATATATATACATACGTGTGTGTGTAAACTTTTCACTTAAAAAAAAAAATCTCTTTAGATGCTCTCTCTCTATGGATGTCCAGCATCCTTCATGAGTTTGAGCCCTCCAACTCCAGCTGTTGAGGATTTCAGTACTGGACAGCGACACCTGCGCCTCCTTACAGACAGTCTCGCATGAGGTCTCATTCCCCTCTACTTTGATTGAACAGGGTCTCAGCCTCATCCAGCAGCTGGGTGCACTCTGCAGTCTTTTATCGTGGCTGTCTTAACTAGTTTGAAACGGGCCGCTGAAGACCTATCAGGAGGTGTCGGTTTACCGGTTTAGTTTGTCTCTACGGTTACTGGTCTCACTACCTGCTGGACCAGAGGGTTTTAGAGGAGCTTTACGTCAGCGATCCGGCGTCGAGCGCGCAGAAGTCTGAGAGATTCTCAAACCACCGCGTGTGCGCGCGCGTGTTGGATGTTAGCTCGCGCGCTGCTGGGACCAGACGCTGTGATAAGGTAAGATCCCGCCGAAAACTGAGCGAGATCACTTAAAGCGTGGAGTTTCTCCTGCTTCTCCTGCAGGTGCTATCGATTCGTTATGTCTGAATGTAGCGAGAGTGTGTTGCATTTTTCTCACTTGCAATCGCTGCGCTGATTATTCTTTCGTGTTTCGTTTTGTTTCCGAGGCTGTCCTGTGGGGTCCTCTGCGTAAAAACGTCACCACTGGGGGCTTTCCTACAAGAGCGAGCTTCGTCCTGGGGCTTTCAAGAGTTGACACAGCGCACACAGAGTTGGGGTTTTAAAATGCCCTTCAGCCCTCTAGCCATGAGCTCAGGGGCAGTGGAGAGCGGGGCTTTCGGCGGAGGACTCGACAGCAACGCCACACGCGCGGAGAAAGTTGAGCAACTCTTGCCGCCTTTCTCCTCCACTTCTGCGCTCAGCCTGCTCGGCGTCGTGATCCTGGCCATCGTGGCGCTGTCTCTGACCACACACCACTGCAACAAAGGCAAGATGAAGAGAAGGAAAATCGAAAGGGCGCAGGAGGAGTACGAGAGGGACCACTGCAACCCCGTCCCCGCCAGAGACAAGCCGGACCTGGGGCGTTGCATCATCGTGCGTCCCGCATCCAGTGAGCCTGTGCACGGGCCAGCTTACCCGGGCAAGCAGTGCGCGAGCCCTTATAATCCACCTACCACTTTGCCCACACAGACTGGGGACACGAAGGGCACGGCGAAAGAGGTCCTCGAGGGCGTTGCCGTGTCATGATACCCTGGAGATGCACAACTTCATGGAACTTGTAAATATACAGAAATGCACCAATGAACACTAACAGCAATGCTATCCCGTATTAACATCAGCATCCCTGGACATACATCTCTATTTTCTGCTCCACAAAGGAGTTCCATGTTGACGCACAGCCACCCACCTTCCACTGTTGACTATAAAAAAGACAATTCCCCTTTTCTGTACATACAGGCCCTCCTGCACTGTCAGTGATGGATGCTGACGAAACTGGACAGGACATCCGTGGGACAACAGGAGGGTTTTCATCAACCTAGACGTGGAGCGCTGTCCAGCCTCCTGATCATGAACTCCCTCTGCTGTTTCATTTGAGACTGTACATGAAATATGATATCTCATTCTATCTAACTCCTGTCTGCTCTGTAAGAAAAGCAGCTCAGACAATGTAGACACTTTTCTTTTTGCCTGCACTACTTTAGAGATCCAAATATTAAAAGGCTTCCAAGTGAGTGTTGAAATTATGCAGTTTTGTTTACTTATTTTTTTTGTTTAATTATGCAGTTTAAATGCAGACCGCCACAGTAGTCACGTCTAATTCCATGATTGCACATAACATGCATTATGGCTCTGTCAGCTTTGGAGGCCCACTTAAAAAAAATAAATTTAGTGTATTATTTGAAGATATACTGTCATTGCCAATTGTCAATGCCAAATAAATATTATTAAACTATGTATTGTTGATTGTTGCAGTTATATTATAGAATATTTCAGAGACCCCTGTTCTGAGTGTAGTTTCCTTCTTTATTTATTAATTTATTTATTGCAATCTTTTCAAAATGTGTGGTCCAGTAGTTTCCTTATTTCACAGATGCCTCCCCCACCTTCTGTTTGAGAGAACACTCTTATTGTCTCTGCTCTTATTCTCTGATCCAGCCAGTTCTAAATTTCACATATTTTCTGTGGTGATTACATTTGTTAAGGCAAATATACAGGAGTCTGAGATTTAATGCTGTCCAAAGCCTACAAGGACTTCTGCCAAAGGACCAGAAATAGCACAGTGGGTGTTCTCAGTCTCAAGAGAGATCCCCAGTGCATCTGTCTATTGGCCACAAACTATTGGTCACTCCATATCTGTATAATTGTTCAACTGTCTATTGATTGGTCTATTTTGAATGATTTCAATCAACTATGCTACATAAATCAACTATAACTAATAAAGCTTAAAATTTTGAGGTTCCTCTCTACTGCTAACAGAGTTGTTCTTTTCCAGACAGGAGATGTCTCTCCCTGCATCCAGAGAGACAAGAACAGGCAGCTCTGAGAAAAGCTTTTTAATGTTCCTTCATACCAATACCCCAGAGATTTGACCATCTCTATTCATGTTTTTAGCATGAGACAAGAAGCTAACAGGAAATAACCAAGTGCTCTAAATGTGTCAACTCTTCAAGGTTCTTTTAAAGGTGAGAACTGATTCTGAGAAGCAGCTGGTAAGCCAGTGCAGTGCATTGAACTACCTCAAAAAGGGATTGCAATTTGAGAGCTTTTGCAGTTAGATAAAAAGAAAAATGTTAGCGTGTGCAAATTCTATGTTACCAGTGGATCCCTTTACTCTTACAACATGTCACATACTGTTTACGGTTCTCTGTCCTTTGGGGCATGAACATTTCTGGTAAGAGAGCATTCACCTGCAGCTCACTGTCAAGTTAAAGTTTGATTTATGAGAGCAGGCATATTTTCCTTAATAAACAAAGCTCTTGAGTTTCCATTAGAGGCTCCAGGATATTAAACCATTCTGAGCATGTTTGGGGCAGATCAGTGCCTGCAGGGGGGACGCTAGTCTGGCAGTCATATGACAGCTCCAGCAAATCAGCATCAGCCATTGTGAGTAACCCCTACAATTCCTGGTTTATTTAAAGCCCACTGAGGTGTTAAGACGACCTGACAAGACAACCAG
Source organism: Hemigrammopetersius urotaenia (assembly GCA_037974485.1). Classification (NCBI taxonomy): domain Eukaryota; kingdom Metazoa; phylum Chordata; class Actinopteri; order Characiformes; family Alestidae; genus Hemigrammopetersius; species Hemigrammopetersius urotaenia. The sequence goes on from JBBPDC010000023.1 coordinate 4,845,529, forward strand.
GAGTGCTCTGCAAAAGACCTGGACCCCAGCTCTGAGAATCAACATGGCTGACACTAGAATGCGAATCAGTGGTGGAGCTGTCAGATTTGGGGCCACCTATGGAGGCAACCGTCTGTTCTCTGGGGCCAGGGGCACTGGAGGCTCCAACACAGCCTTGTCCCGCTCACTGGGCTTGGCCAGGGGAGCTGGAGCTGGCCTTGGCCTGGGTGCAGGGCTTGGCATGGGGGTAGGAATAGGTGGAAACCTGGGGCTTGGTGCTGGTGCAGCTTTAGCAGGTCTTGGACTTGGTGGTGGTTTGAGTCTGGCTGCTGCTGGAGGTTCCAGAACAGTTGGTTTTAGAGCAGGTGTGGCCCCACTGAGAGCTCGCCTAGGAGGTCGTGTTTTCAAGATCGGCGGTTATGGCTTCAATCCCTCTTTCCTCAGCTCCACCACCTCAGCAGAGGCAGGCATCAGTCCAGTGCCCATTATCGATCCCTCGCTGCCATCCCTGGACACTGTGCAGGTCACACGTTTGAGGGAGAAAGAAGAGCTCCAAGCCCTTAATGATAAATTCGCCTCCTTCATTGATAAGGTAAGTTATAAACTATTGTTTAAGCAAATATTTGGCATCTTGATCTTTGGTTTGCAATATGTATGTCATTTAGGATTGGAACTCCTTTTGGTATCAGACAAAAATACAAATATAGCTTGTGCTTTTGTCTCTGATACTTGTTTCCCATGTGAAATTCCCCCAGAGCTGTAACATAGAGGTCATGTGTAATTGATGTTATTCCAGGCTCGCTCCCTGGAACAGCATAATGCTGTTCTGAAAGCCAAGATCTCCATGTTCACCAACCCTGAGCAGGGTGGCCCCGCCAGCACCTCAATCCTACTCACATCGGCCATTGGAAGCTACAAATCCCAGATTGACAATCTCACTGCCACCAAAGAGGCCATCATTGCTGAGATTGAGCACTACAAAGGCATCATTGATGATGTACAAACCAGGTTATATTTGCTTTTTGAATTTGATGGTACAGAATCAAGTTCATAAACTAAAGAATTATAGGGTAATTAAGTTTGATCAAGGTGTGAATACAAACTGTATACATACATTTATATGTATAGTAAATATATAAAGTGCACCCAATCCATCAAAACTGATCCTGTTTTTACCTCTAAGGTATAAAGAGGAGACAGCTCAGACCAAATCTCTAGAGATAGACTGGACCACATTAAAGGAGGTAAGAAGATTGCAGGTGTGAATGCACTGTGAGATACTGATCAAGATGTTATGCTTATGTAACATGTACTTTTATTATGGTCTTCAACAGGAGGTGGACAACTTGTATCTTACCATATTTGAGCTGCAAACCAGCATTGGTGGCCTAGAAGACCAGATCGCTCTGTCGAAGCAGGTGTATGATGCTGTAAGTCCTAATTGTTCTGCAGTGGATATCATTATGAAAGGCTTGGTTACAGATGCAGCATAAAATGCATCGCCCCTAAAGAGTATGCATGCTTTCTTTTCAGAAAGTGAAGGAGGTCAGAAACATAGTGACTGGCGGTGTGAAGTCAGCTGTCTCCATCTCAGTAGATAACACAGCCCAAGCCCAGGATCTGACATCTGCGCTGGCTGATGTGAAAACTCACTATGAGGCTCTGGCTCAACGAAGCAAGCAGGATGCTCTCCTCTCTGTACAGGACAGTGTATGAGACCTTTGCAAAAACAATCACTGTCTGTCCAAAATGAATTAGATGCCTTTTGTAGACGTCTAAGTACAAAATTTCATGCCTGTGGCTCCTCCTAGTGGTAGCTTAGAATATCCCTCATGAATTCTGATACTCTTGACTTGTATGCTCTTTACACACATCCACAGATGGACGCTGTTATAATTCTATTTGTACTGGTGTTTTTTTACTTTAGCTGTCAATGATGACCTTATCATCCCAACCCAGTACCCAGTCCCTCACTACAGCCAAAGAGGAACTCAGAGTCTACAAGCTGCAGATCGACTCAGTGCAGAGGGAGATCGACAGACTCAAATCACTGGTGTGTATCCACCTGGCAGTGTTGCTCCACCTGTCAGCTTCTTAAACCCCAAAGTCCTGTATGTGGGCCTGTACTTCAACTCTTCCGTTTAATGCCTGCCTAAGGTATATCAATGACTGATCATTTAAAATAAATTCGTAGTAGTTACTGATTAATAATAAAGTTTACAGTAAGTTTCCAGGTTAATTACATTCTAAAGTGTATTATTTAATAATTAAAAGAAGAATGATTCAAAGTGATAGTTGCTATTATTCTCAGAAGTAAGAAATGAAAGCCTAGTCCTGCTAACAGGTTCCAGGCATTTAAGTTGTTAATAACTATAATAAGGATTTTTGTTGATAGTTGTTTATGTGGATTTCTCACCTTCCAGAACATCCAGCTGGAGTCACAGGTGGACGAGGCTGAATCTCACAGCAGCTCCCACACTGAGACCTACCAGGAACAAGTGGCTGACCTCAAATCTCAACTTGATGACCTCCGAAAGGTACATTTCCTGTCTCTGCTCAAGATAAACATAAAGCTGTGGAACTTTACATCCCAGTGTGAGCATGGAGAGTTCTATTCCAAAATGCACATTTCTAACAACTTGTATAAGTAAAGCCTTCTTCAGGCAACATGTATACAGATGGGACGAGGAAAATTCACAGATATGGTGTACTGTGCATTTTTAAATGTTTTATAACTGTACCAGTGATTTCATTCTCAATGCGGGTAAATGTTTGGACTCACAAAGGTTAAATTCAAGTACAATTCAGTGCACCATAATTGTACTTCTCACTCAATACATAAACTACAAAGAGCATCAGTTTACCATGTAGTGGAGCACACACTATAAAACTGTTGTGCCAAAAAATGAAAGCATACTTTATTTAATAGTGATATTATAATTATTGTCAATATATGTCACGCAATGTTATTATTATAATCACTTCTATCATTCCCAAATCAATTTCATTGCCACCTTTAGATTTTTACACTGTTAATGCACACTCGACTAAATCTTTGTTTTGTAGCAAATCACACAATATGGACAGGAATACCAGGAACTACTGGCCAACAAAATGTCTCTTGATGTGGAAATCACAGCCTATAAGAAGCTCCTGGACAGTGAGGAGAACAGGTATGGAGAAAGAGTAGAACACCTGCTAGCAAAAATTTATATAATGAGTTTCTCAGGATTTTTTTTCAGTATTACAATGTGAACACAGCAATTGACAATGTGACCTGCGGGTGTGTGGGGGCATATGTGTGATAAACTAGGTTGAAGTCTGGAGGTGGTATCACAGTACAAATGTCTAAGACAGCAGTGGGAGGAGGAGGAGCAGGAGGTGCTGGAGCTTTGGCCCTGGCTGCAGGAGGAGGAGCAGGAGGGCTAGGAGGAGGTGCAGGCCTCGGTCTGGGAGGAGGATATGGCCTTGGGCTGGGGCTGGGCCTGGGCGGAGGCCTAGGAGGAGATTTGGGATTGGGTGGAGGATTCAGTGGAGGATTTGGAGCAGGTGGAAGCAGCCACACTAGCCTGAACACCAGTGCATGTAAGTAAAGTCAAAAAACCATTTCATAACCATATTTTATTCAATCATATTTTAATGCGTCGAGTACACAAAAAACACCTAATTTCGTTGATGTGAAGCACTGTTCTTGAGAAGCACCAAAATGTATTTGCCACCTCCTTGTGGAGATCTGTCAGCTTGCTAAACATGAGTAAGGAAGTATATAGGTGAGTGAGTGGGTTACCAGTCAGTTTCATCATTACATGCTTTGCTGAGAATCAAAGCACATATGAGGTATGTGCATGAGTTGTAACTCAGACCAGGGTCTTTTGAAGTCAATTCCTTATGTATTGATTGCTTATTTATTTATTCACTGTTTGTAATACTTTGTTTGTTATAGTGTGTGGTGAAAGACCTTAACTTGATGGAATAGTGTTTTTAACGTTTTCTTTATCTGCCACCACACAGCAACCTACAGTATACAGCAACCACAGAAAATCAGTTTCCATTCTTAATAAAGGGCAGACACAACTGACTTGAAATGCACTTACAGTAGAGAATGTAGACCTGATTGTACCTACTTTCAGCTCCCTTTTTTAGGTAAAAAGTACAGGGAAATACGTTGAAATATATGTCAACATTAATTATATACCACAATCCATTCCTGAGATGAAGTGTGTGTATGGGCAGGGGTATTCTCTGATTATGGATCACTCTCATTAGAGTATAATTTTAATACTTCATTTATGGCAAACAAAGGTTTATGAGATAATCAATTTACATTATCTCTGTTTAGAAATGAGCCATTAAACATTTTTTTCTTTTCTTCCAGTGTTACCTACTGCTTACTGAAGAAAATCAGCTGTTCTGCCTCGTTGTTCTATCAAACAGCACTGTCACCATTCCTGACACACTGAGGATATGAGCCACACAGAAAAAACAACATTTGCCCAATTATTGATTCCTAAAGCAGATTTAAACTGAAAAAACAATGATTTTTGTGCCTTGGTAATATAAATAATAATATAAAATATAACCTACAGCTTTATTCTTAATCTGTACAACCATTGTGATCAAATCCAATAAAACAGCGTTCACTTAATTATGCAGTGTGGTTTATGCATGGTTCTGATCTTAGAAAGTGGTTTCAAACTTATCAATCTTAGGGGCTACATTTGCTTCATCAGTGAAAAACCTAACACCCTAACACCATCTTCTCCCACAGAGTCTTACTGATTTACCAGAAATGGGGGGCAGTGACATTTCAGACAAATACATCTATCAATTGATCGAAAGGTCTGTCTATCTATCAGCTCAAGTATAAAATGTAAATGTAGAAAATATAAAAAAGACCAAGTAAGCACTGTACAAAACAAAAAGAATAGATGTGTGAATTTGTAATGTGAAGAAAGTGTTCTTACAACATGGGATGCAGTAAATGTTTTTAGAATCAGACTTTTTTAAAGAGCTATGCAGACAGAAGTACATTTTTGTGGTGGTCCTCTTTGTCCGGCACACTGATGCACGGATGTGGTTTGGTGCAGCATGAAACAGGAAACAGCAGCGCTACCTCTGCACACTTTCACGAAGACTTCTGTCTAGAAGCTGCTGCACCAGAATGGCCGCAAACTAAGACATCAGTTGAAGGTAACAAACACTAAAATTATTATATTTTTCACAAAGTGACAATCACAGTACTTTAAAAAATTTACTTTTGTGGCACTTAGCACAAAACAACTCAGAGTCTCAAAAAAATAGTCACATTAGTTATTTATTAGCTTAAATTGTGTTTAAGCAAGTATGAATCCAGTGTATTAGTTTTTTAAAATCATTTTTTAACATGCTCCTATTTCTTTCACATTATGGAATTTTATATATATAATGTTTTACAAAAATTCCTGGAGAAGCCATACAGTTTGTAAATGAAATGTACCATAAATCAGTCATAATTTTTTAACCATTAAAAGCCAACATCAAAACTAGTGGAAGGTTCATGAAACCATAAAATAAAACAGTTATTTGTCTACAGGAAAACTAGCATTTAAGAAGAAGAGTAGGCCATAAGAGGCATACGTCAAGCACAAATGTTAACCATGATGTAAATCAGTATCTCAAGTACCGACAATAGGAATAGGTTGTCCTAAATTAAGTTCTCTACTCACAGTGCTTTAAATGTCAAGATCCATTGACAGTACAGATACCATTTCTTCAGAATGCTAATGACAATCAGCTCACTGTCTAAGGTATGGCTGAGGTCACAAGTCAGCAAGGCACCATCCTATCGTTTGTGTCTCTGGCCACACTGGTGTTAATTGTGGCTGTCTGCCTTGGCTGTAGAAAGAAATCAAGTAAGTGCCCCTCATTAAACACATACTCAACATCTCATCCTACAAGAACAATTGCTGTTATATTAGGTGCCATTCATTTTTATACATTTGTATGAAGTATAAATGCTACTTCTGTTGCAGAGATAGTTCAGGCGGATAACCAGCTTTATGTTCCACAAGTGCTGTAAGTTGTCTGAGAGGAAAGCATATTGTTTTTATTTTTCTTGACAAGGAATACAAGATAATTTGATTTTATTCTTGAATTGAATCTCCAAATGTAAACTGAGAGTGGAATTAAGTTACTGTTTTGCCCTTATTTAGTCAACGAGAGGGGAGCCGATTTGCTGTGACGCGGTCAAAAACAGGTGCGTAATCTGCTCCAATTTCTCTTCACAGTTTGAGTCTGTGTGAGTATATATATATACATATATATATATATAATATCGCCATTAATCTATTCACAAAGTTGGGTTGGGAGCTGGGTCTATACTACGCCAGCTATGATCACCTTGATATTTTAGCGCGGATTTACTCTCTCTGTTTTTTTATCTAGATTAATCTCATTGTAATCTTGATATTAATCTAGATTAATCTAGATTAAAAGGCACA
>JBBPDC010000023.1:4854618-4868102 GCA_037974485.1 Hemigrammopetersius urotaenia
ACGACAATAAAAACAGAGCAGGAATATATTTATAGATAAATGACAACATTTGGTGAAAATGTTATTTTCTTAAAAGTACAGGTAATATTGTTTAGTCAAAAAGGTATAAAGAAGTAAGAAGGGAAATGTGGATTCCTTTGCATTGTGAATAATGACTGTAATTATTTTACAGTGACAAGACCTAACCAGATAACCACAGAGATGTCTCAGAGCTTGGGGTAATGTACTGGGATAATATCTCTATGTCCATTTGGTGGGACATCACGTCCACAAACATTTTGCTTTAAAGACAATAATGGAAACATTGTTTTATGCTGTGGAACACTTAAACGGTAAAAGGTGGTTGTCACAAAACATAGAGATTAATGAGTTAAATAATTAATAGGTTAGCTAATTACCTATTCCTAAGGCATGGCCATAAATAGCAGTCTGACAATCTTGTTAACATAGACATTTTTATCAGCACTACATGTGTTACTGAGAGCCTTATTATTACTCTAAAATATGATTGACTAAAAGAATATGATAACTGCTAGCCAAGTTGAGTGTATCAGCTACAGTTTCTTTTCCTTTTATTTAAAGTTTGCAAATTAGAACTTTTTGCAAATTAGAAAAATATCTATCTAGTTCAAAGACCCCCAAAGACACATTATCCTCAGGAAAACAATGAGGGGGTTCAAGTATTTAGGCTTTTTTTTTTTATTAAATTACAATTATATATCCACTACAATTACAGACACATCTTTTGATTAAACTTGTGAAAAAAAAGTTGTATATTCATGAACGTAAACATTTTAAAAATACATAAATGGAAAAGTTCAAATTATGAACTTTTTTTTATGAAATTATGTAAACTGTGAATGCCACAAAAGTCTTGCATGCAAATTGCGCCATGTGTAACGTGGGACGATTTCACGCAAGAAGAAGCAATCCTTACAAAGACAGAGTTTCCTAAAGTTCTACATAATCCAATAACTCTCTGAGAAAAGACCTCCGAACAACCTTGTATTATGCAAGTGGGAACTGTCATCATCAGCCAATAAACGGAATCTGAGGAGATGTGTACCCCTTTTAAGATTCTTGTCTTGAGTCTTGAGTTTAAGTCTTGAGTTAAATCTCATTAAAAAATGTATGGAGGATTTTGCTATTATGAATCCTTCACTGGGACTCTCACAGTCTTAGAAAAAGAAGGTAAATTCACAAGAAGGATGGGCCAAAACTAAAGTAATTACTTCGTACTGTAGATATCTCAGAGTTGTAATTACCAGCGACAACTTGGCAATAAAGTACTAATGCTATTAGTTTGTGGTGTCTGAATATTTTAGCAAAATAACTTTTTTAACATATAATCACTGTCAGAACAAAACCTGAAAGGGCTTAACACCAGAAACATTGCAGTGGAAGGGAAATTGTAATGTTTAATGTAATAGAAGTGTATGTAAAAAGATTCTATTCAAGTACTTTTTAACCACATCTGTCAAATGGTAATGTAAGAAAATAATGTAAAAAAATTTTTTTTAAAAAGATACAAGGTTTTGTTTTGGCAGCAACAGTATCTTTGTGCTTTTAAATATAGTTTAGTTCATATTTCTATTGCCCATTAAAGAACTAGAAGTCAATGAAGGTAAATACATACATACAGGAATTATATTAAATAAGCACAACAGAATACTTATTTTCCCCTGAAGTATGGCCTGGATTGGAAGGGAAATGATTTTTTGTTTCACTGACATATGTCCAAAAGCTGTGAATGTGAAAAAATGTGATATATGTTAATTTATATTTAGGTGGTCTTAATTGCTGGTTATCCTATGTCAGTATTACATAGATTACTAACGACCACTGTAATGCTCTCTCTAGAAACTGTAATTTTGTATATTTTATTCATCTTATTATAGGCAAATTACACAGGAATCACTTGTCCAACCACACGGTAAGTAGGCTACTTTGTCATTTCAGCATTGTCAAATATGAATAAAGTGTCTGGTTTTGTATAAGCTAATATTGCCGAATTGTTCATATTTCAATATAATATTGTATTCCCAATATTTATCCTAACAGCTGTTCAGGACACGCAAAGCAGTTACCAGAACATTCCGAATAGTATGTGCATATTTCACTCTTCCTTTTTTATTTCAGACTTCTATAAAATATGCATTAATATCATTTTTCTCCCTCCACAACTCTCACACCTCTACGCTCTCTTTGCAGCAATGTTCGGTAGTCTGGAACCAACTTACGTGTAGGTAGACTTTATCATCACTTGGTGTAAGAGGAAAGTAGTAAAGGTTATAAATACACATTTGCTGTTCATACTGTACTGTGACTTACTTTTAGAGATCCTATTCCAACCCCACCATACACAAATCTACCAGAAGAGCTTACAGATAATGGTAAGCAGGAGCCTCAAATGAACTTCAAATTGTTTTGTCATTTGGCCTTTTTAGCATCTACTATCATGTATTTAAATGGGAGGAGAAACAAAGTTGTCAGCAAGGCCTTGTGGCGCTGATGGAAAGGTCATGAGAAACCACGACATGTGAGAACTAGATAAAGATTAGAGAGAGAACAAATTCTGCTCTAACTGCAGGTGAACAAAGTAAAAGGTCATGCTTTTTAAAGTTTCCACCCATGTAGACTGTAGACAGAACATGTTTAAGGAAGTATAAGCAGTTTTATACATCCTTTTTAATGTTGTACTTCAGATACTGACATTGGTACATATGAGAACGTATTTCCAACAAAGGACATTGACCATGACTCTGGTAAGTACTTGAAAGATTCTGGGTTTTCTTCTAAAATCATGGAGTTTCTGAGGATTGCTCTTTTTTATTATAATTTTGTTGTTAGATGAAAGGTATATCTGAAAGACATTTGCACAATTATAGCTTTACTGACAGTTTAAAGCGTTCTGCACCGTTACGTTTGTTCTACCTGTGTGATAACAGATAGCCAAGATTATGAAAACGCTCAATTTCTAAATAACGAAGGAAAAGACGAAGGTAATGAACTAAAGATTAATCCTTGTTTAATATTTCTACCCTTCAAAGAATATGAAACACTGAATCTCACTGATTTTTATCTTTTGAACAGATGAACCAGATTATGTGAACGCCCAAGGGGACTAAACAAGTACCTGCATCGTGATGACTTTGAAGTTAATGTATTAAGAGTATTATTGGCAATCCCGTATAGCTTTATTTCATGTTAGCTGGTTAGATCAGGAATAAAGAATGTTTTTCTTGTGAAATGTTGTTTAACTATGTTCTGTAAAACAAAGCAAGTTTTAAACTACTGTGAATGTCACTACACAGAAAAGTTTACAACACATTTTTCTTCATTAAGCACATGTTCAAAAAATTATTGCACAATAGTTTCATAAAGTGAGCTCGTTATTCACCAAATAGCACATAATATACCTAAGAAATGTGTGAAAGAAACTAAATTACAAAGTAATATGCAATTTTCAGAACTTGTCATCAACTGAGATACTATAAATATTTAACCTCTAAATGTAGGCGACTTTTAGTGAAAGTATACTGTTAACCACTAAGGACATAATTTCTAAATCTAGTAATTCTGCATTCCCCTCAGAAAACACAACCACCAAACTACACACACAAGAACTGAAAAGTTGTCATTTTTTATTAATGATTTTAAAGTATTTACATTTAAAGGCATTTCTACAAAATATTCCTCTTGCAAATGTTTAGCACAGTAAGGCAAAGAAGATCTTGCTTTTTAGCTGGCATCAGGTGCAGCAGTCTTGCTGCAGAGTCTTCCTAAGAGTCCAGCCATTTGCAAGAGGGAGTTTACTCCTTCTGCTATCTTCAAGTGTGTGTAGCCAATCTCCTGGAAAAGACAAAAAAGGAAGAAAAAAAATCTGAGTATAATATAATACCCATATATGACAAATCAGCCTTGGTGCAGGAACTGCACTATAGGCATTCTAATCGTTTAAAAAAAAAAGAATGAATTATCCATAACAAACAGATAAATACACAAAAGTACACTTTTTTTTCCACACCAGGGTTGAGCCAGTGCGCTCCAAGCATGATTTTCTCCACGGTGAAAGCACTCAGACACTTTAAACAAGATAGTTCAATTAATCTCCAGGAGACCTTTCCAATGAGCACTCATTTGTATTTTTAGCCTGAGTAGATCCGGACCTATTCCCCAAAAACCGTTCACCTCGACGTGGTCTCCCAAAACTTTTGTTCCGCAACCTTCCGAGTTGCATAACTCAGTGGGGAATTTAAATTAAAAGAGGCGAACAGGTTTACTTTAACATTTTCTTAAAGGGTAATGTATTAAACTGAATATTAGGAGCATATTTAGCATTTACAGTATAAAAATAGGCTTCTTTTTTTTTTTACCAAAACACAACAACGATTTTTCACTATACGCAGGTGCTCTTAGAATGTAAACCCTGTGAAAAGTGGGGGATTACTATACGTTTATTTCAAAAATGCATTTAAAAAGTTTTGTCAGGCTCCTATTAAACTGTGAGTTGAAATGCTCAATTAAACTTTCAATTAAACACGAAATTGTGTTTAGACATGCTATTGTAGAGGTGATTACTTTCAAGACAGGATATCTACACACCCCAAGCAGAAAAGTGTGGTTGAATGTGCTTTCTTTTTTGTGGTAACCAAATATCAGATATATGTTGTGAAAAGAAATGAGATGTGAAGATCAATGCATTCGATGTGTACGTTAGGTAAAATGTTTACGTTTTGGAAAAATATTCTAGCAAAATAACAAAAGACTGGATTGCAAGGAGACACTAAAGCAAATTTCTCTGGTGAAAGGAACTTCTTAATTAAAAGTTCCAGTCTCTAGTGAAGTCAGCTAAGCAACAGTGAGGCATCAGCGCACCAAAATCTACAGTGAAAACATCAAGACTCAGCGGTGATTATGTCCTATAGTTTCTGTTTGTAAATGCCAGACAAAAAAACCTTCAGTTGTGCATGCCAATACATTTCAGGCCAAAAAGGTCATGCAAATGCCATATTCCCCCAAACAGTGGATTTATAAAGTGCCCATTACCAAAATCTCTAAATCACTGATGAGGCACTGAGCTTGACAAGGTAATAAAACAACAGTGTACAAAATTATGCTTCTTACCTTGATATACTCCAGTTTCAAGTACTCTGGCATTTGGAATGTTTTACACACTCTGAAGATGTTCCCTATTATATCCTCAGGAGAATAGCCAAGTGACCAAAGCTGTTCAATTATCTATTAGGTGAGAATATAAAAATAATAAATATGTATATGATAAGGGTTTACATTTTCAGCAAATGTACTTCTACAAACATGCAATAAACAGACAACAATACCTTGTAAGCCTCGTCAATATTAGCGTTGACGCAGTGTTCCAGCATGTTTTTTACCAGCAGTGGGTGTGGTTCATCACATACCTAGACAGATATAGGGGGTACACATTCAAACCATAGGCATCACCTCTAGACACGACAGATGCATGGATGTTAGAAAGATGAGGAATCTAAGACCAACCTTGAAAACGTTTTCACTGTTGATGAAACCAAATCCAGAATTTGTAGACTGCAAGTTGTTCAGTGCCTAAACATACAAAACAAATGTTATAACAAAAACATGATTCAACAAACATCTTACGTCTTAGTCTTATGAACTGCTCAGGACTGACCTGTCTCATATCTCCCTGGGCAGTGAAGATAATGGCTTCCAAGCCATCATTGGTGGTGTGCAAGTTTTCTTTCTCCACCACCTCCATTAGCCGCATCATGATCTGCTCATCTTTCAGTTTACTGTATCGCAGCACTGCACAGCGGGACTGAATGGGCTCTGGGTTGAGGATCAAAATCAACTAACTGGGCCACACTATCATTCAGCCATTTTCCAGAGCATTTTTAAGCAAAAACTCCCTATTAAGTCAATGTCATACATCCAAAGATAGGCTGTACTCACCTATAATCTTGTCTGATGCATTGCAGGCTAAGGCAAATCGTGTGGTCTTAGAATAGATTTCCATAGTTCTTCTTAGAGCCTGTTGAGCTCCATCGGTCATGCTTATTTAAAGACAAAGATGAAAGAACTTCCACTTATATTCAGGTTATGATTGATCTAAGTATGTATAAGTATCAAACTTATGTATTAATTACCTGTCAGCTTCATCCAGAATTATGATTTTGTGACGCCCTTTAGGAAGAGTAACTTTTTGTTGGGCAAACATCTTAATCTTGTTTCTGACAACATCAATACCTCTGAAATAAATTAAAACAGTAATAATGTTTGCTTTATTTATACACTGTTAAACAGAAACTGTCAAGAAAAAAAAGACATTCCATCTGTATTCAAGATACTATCCTGATATCTTTAACTAATCATTATTTTAGGCATAGTGTTGTGTGGACATCCACGGAGGTGCTTAAGATGAACTGAAAGGGTGCATGAATATAATCACGGTGCAACTTGCAACTAACACATTAAGACAAAGAACATGGTAATAGCAATCTATGTAAATTGCCATGCCCTTTGAAGCTGATTTTCTAGTGACTAAGTACAGTTGACTAAGGACAGTTGTATTATAAAGTTACATTCTGTTTTTACCGGTCATTTGAGGCATTCAGTTCAAGCACAGCATCCTTCATTGCAGGGCCTAGAAGAGCTCGGGCTAAACATAAAATACTTGTTGTTTTCCCAGTGCCTGGGGGACCCTACAAACAGAAACAATTAGGGTATAACAGAAATATTTAATCTGACTGTTCAGTTGCACGTTCAATGTAACCTACAAGTGAAATGCAAGCTGTACTTACAGCAATAATTATGTTGGGTACATTCCCCTCCCTGGCAAACACCTGTCCAACAGCACAGTAAAAAAAACGATATACTTAAATATTTATTTCAAATGCGGTGGTAGGTGGTAACTTAAGCAAGTGATTTTGTTTACTTACCTCCAGTCTGCTGACCGTTTCCTCATTCCCGACGATTTCATTTAGCTTCATAGGTCTGTATTTTTCAACCCTAAATGACAAATGCAATAACCAAATACTTAGTTAACCGAAACTCAAAAACAAACTATCAATGCAGTATTTGGTGCCTCAATTGTCTTGCCCAGCTGGCTAATTTGAACTAACACTATGATCATTGCACTGTTTACAGAAGATAGCTATTTCAGAATTTCAGTAAACGATTCTCCAGCTTGTTAAGTGTTCGATGCTCGATTATAAGAACATATTTATCTGTTTTGTGAGTCTACAAATCACCATTGCTTTTGATGCTGCTAATCAGACTGCTAAGCTACCAACACTGACTCCATTAGCACCTTCTGGCTTCACTTTACTGCATTAGGACACGACACAACGATAAACGATATACGATATACGGTACCAGGGCAGTTCATAAGTACTGGTCGTTAGCTTTGAGGTGGCATCTTCCTTTTTATTCTGCGTGTCCTCATGAGCCTGCTCGCCCTCCGCTTCTTTCATCTCCACGTCCATCTCTCTCTCTCCCTCCAGCAGAAAACCCGCCACACGGCAGCGGAACCCGCGTCACTCTGACGAAACCTCCTCACACTACGGGCACGATCAGACTGAAAACAGACAAAAATAAACAAAAATATTTTTTTATAAAGGTGGTTTATGCACGCTTTTAATTGCGTCACCGATTCATATGCCTTCACATGTCTCTGATTATCAGATGACTATCAAATAATAATACTATAAATAAAATAAATAAAAACGCGCCACCTAATCACGCTGATCTAAGATCACTTTATTTGCTCAGACTGCAAATAAAGATAAATAAAGAAAAAGTGTATCACTTTATACCATTTAATATTGGATGACTATCTAAATATAAACAAATTAAAAACGGGTCTGCCTACATTAGCGCTTATGAGATCACTTTATATTTCTCTAAATATTTAAAAAATTGGTCACCTCAAAATCACACGGATCTCAGATCACTTTATAATTATGTGATTATTAGAAGATATATAGATAAATAAAGATAAATATAATATAAAACGTGTTTCCTTTCATTTTGGCTGACCATAGATCACGTTATATTTGATCATACTGAAAATAAAGAAAATGAATGGCGGTGTTCCAAAGGCCTTTAACTATTTCATCGACTTGGGGACATCTAACATAAAGTAGATTACTTCACCCAAAGTCTGTTTGTGAGCAGGTGTTTTGTGTTTGAGGAGAGATCAGTCTGCTCTGTGAACAGTTGCTACTGGTTACTGTAGTTTTTCAGAGCTGGGCTCTATTTTAGATGCTATAAAATATTTTTTGTAGATTATCTCAGGTTTGGGCTGAACATTTAGTGCCCTAGAATTTTGAAAAATGTTTTCCCCTCATTCACACTGACACTTAAAATTGATCTGATTTTTATCTAAAAAATGCACTTTCAAAAACAGCGTTTAGTGTTGAACGCATCTGCGAGCAATCGAGCCGACAAAGGGGTTGGTCCTGAATGTCACTGAACTTTTACCTTGTCTCCTGCTGGACTGAACTTGTTTTTTGAAGGTTTGAGGCATCAGAGCGCAAGATAAGACTGCACGTAGCAAATTTTCAAATCAGCAGAGTTAAAAATAGAGACTGAAAATAGAGGGTGTATGCTTCACCCTGCAGAATTCTTACAACACATTTTCTCGTTTTCTGCAGTCACAACTGGGAAATTTTGCAGGTGGTTCTGGCTGGCATGATAGTTACTCCTCATCTTAAAGGTGCTGTAATGGTTGCAGATTAGACTGCAGAACATGACTTTTAACAGTTACTGACACAATTATGACATGTTAGAAATGATAATGTCATATAGACACATATTTGATTCCATATGTGATCTGCACAGGGACTTCCAAGCACATAGTAGTCACTGGAATTATGTTAATGTTACCTGACTCTGCATTGTCCAGTTAAGTGTTAGGTTGTTTCAAGCTGAGCATTGCTACCTGTTGCACTTACACCTGTGTCTTTGCATTAAATATCACAGGGCTCAAACGTCTAAATGTTTACAGTAAACATAATATAATGCCTGGCACAGATCTGATCTGCGCTACATGTTACATAAAAATACAATCAGACAATCCACAATTATAGACATTAAGTGAAAAAAAATGAGAATTAAATGGTTTATCTAATGGGTTAATAAGTACAATACCATCAGTCCATCAGTTTCTCTGATTAAAGATGTAATTGAACATTGTGTTGAAGTTCCCATGTGTAACCTTCATCCCATCTGTTTGCTTATGTGGACATTCACACACCAATCAGAGGCAAGGAACAGGTCTGTGTATATAATGCTGCATCTGCACCTGCAGCCTTATTCGCTCGTCAGACCGAAATCATGAAGGTGGCAGCTGCTCTTCTCCTTTGTGCTATGTGCTTCCTTGGCCTGGACGCACAGTGTCCAGAACCAAGCACCCTGAAAGACCCTGAAGGCAACAAGCTGTGTGCTCGCCTGTTTGAGGACAGTAACTACTACTATGACCAAAGCTGTGGAGGAGAGTACCTTAATATCTTCCCCAATGACGATGTCCCAATTATCCCATGGCGCTGGAACAACCGTGCATCATCTCTGGTGGTGAACAAGTTCTGCACCCTGACAGTGTGGTCCCGCATCAAGAAGAATGGAACCAAGAGGAAGTTTTCCTCTGGCATTCAATACCGCCTTAAAGACGTGCAGAAGGGCCTGTTCGGAAACTGGGACAATAGCATCTCTGCATTCTACTGTGTGTGCTAGAGCCTGTTGGAGCTTGAGATGAAGGAAGAGAGACTGAAATCAACAGCTGTCAGTCTGTGTGTGGTCGGAGCAATCAAATAAACTAATTCCGCTATCAAATTTAAAGTGCATTGGCTTAATTGATTCATTTCACCTACTTAAGAAATCACCTGATCTACAGCTTTACTGTGCTAAACAGAATTTGTTCATCAGTAAAATAAAACGGCATTCATCAACTGTTTCTTAGTATTCCCTCCGTTCTTTTAAAATGTCAGTCTTCAATAGAAATTTAGATTAAATTAAACATTTAGCTTCATTACAAACATGAAATAAACTAATTCCATTATTCAATATGTCACACACTAGCAAGGTGTTTTAGATATGAGCAGTGTACACGTGTGCTCTTGTCCAAGAGATAAAGCCGAATTGTGTGGATTTCTCTACAGCCTGTTGCAGCCATTCCTCCGTGCTGTGATACAGAGCAATAAATGAATGAAAAAAGCAGCTAATGAGGCAGTTGACATTAAAGCTCCATGGTAGAACTGAAGCCTCCCATGGTGAGATGCACAACTAACGCTAGACAAGATATAGAACAGGATAGAGAGACTATTTCTTCACCGTCTTTGACTGCTGACTGCTGTGGTAAGTGTTTACTGGCCCAGTGAGTAGGAAAGTAGGTGACTGAGAACCAGCCATCTGAACATCTGACATTATTTAAGCTCTGCAGTCAATGGGCCTTGATCATAGTAACAGAGATCTGTTTAAGGAAACAAGTCACATAAAACATGCTTTTAATTAACTGAGCTTGTAATGGAATGGAAACAAAGGCAGTTCAATGTACATTACATTACAAGTGTTTGGGAAAGTTGATAGTGTATGAGTGGATAATAAGAGGCTGAAAAAGATATAGTTAAACATAATTATGACTGTTTTTGGAACATACAACACATATGTGTACCTCAGCAAAGAAGTAAAATGCAAGAAAAATGTGGGATATCGGGCCTTCAACAAGCAAGAAAATTTCACACATCTTTTATAATGTAGATGTTTCTGAAGACACACTCACAGGAGTAACAGGAGTCTTGGAGCACAAATAAATATTTGGAGGTGGAGAAAAACAGCACTGGTTAAATCTCTGGTGACTTTCATAAGCATCGGGCTATTAGAGATAGTTATTTCTTTAACCACATTTGCCTGTGAAAAAAAATCAGTATGTTTCTATGGTTACATTTCAAAGACATTATAGACAATAAACTGATTGGACCTATATTGCTATGAAAAAAAAGATTTGTATTTTTACTTTTTTAATCATTACCCTTTTTCTTACAAGAATATTAGCAAAACATTTGGCATACTGTTTAAAGAATATGTAATATAAAAAAACATGTCCATATAATATAAAAAAACAGAGCATTTCCTACTGATGTCTGCCACACATCCCTGTACAAGATACATTCAATAGAAGGTCACGCCACATGAAGTCTGGGACTTACCTATGCAGCCCAATGTGGGGGAGGAATAAAAGCTAATTATGAGAGGAGGCAACCTTTTCCATCCCTCCTCCCCACTTAACTCCTCACTGTCTCCTCATTTTCTCCTGTAAGCTTGAGAATATACATGGCAATACCCGACAGGTAGTAATCCAAGAGTCCTTGTTTTCAGCAGTGGTAAGTCTTGAAAGCATTTTATTACATTAAACAGAGCATAGGTGTTTTTCTTATTCTGAATGTACATACTATTGGGAAGAAAATACACTGTGCTTCAGAACTATGCATTGTGTCGTAGTATTACAATACCAGTAAATGCACAATATTTAAATGTACATTTTATGAACATTGTTACTGTGACTTTCATGCAGCCTCCTGCTGTGGTGGCATGGAATTATAATTATGTGGGGAACTCTAAGAAACATGAAAAAGCTTTAAAGATAATTATAGTATATGGTTTGGTCAGTGACACTGGTATTAAAAGTCATGGATTTAAAATACTGTCCATTTTTAAGGAAGCAATGTTTTATTTATTATGCAGTGCTAAGGCTACATTTAAGATAAAAGGTTACTGTATTAAAGTGTTGGAGGCAGGGGATGCTAAGCAGGTTAGTGGGAGCCTCATGAGGATACCTTTACTTGTGCTGTGTTCTCCCTCTGAGCCTTTTGCTGTGCACAACCAGCTGAGACCCAGGAAGCCTCCGCAAAACAATTACAGCTGCTCCACCTCAGACCAGCCTCTAACAGAACATTATAACAGAACATTATATAAACGGACATAATATGGTATCAGGTCATGTAACTAGACAAGCAAGTTAACAGAGTATATATTCAACATAACTGGAGCATCACTTATTCAAGACGTTATTCAGGTGGATTCAGAGAATGAATAGCATTAGCAGAATGTGGTATTGCTGTTGAAAGAAAACATTAAAAACAATAATGTTATAGGAACAAACAAAGACATTCCAAACTTTGATTTATGTTGACATAATATTATGCTTTGGTCATTATGCAGCATTTTTAGTTGTTCATTCTTCACAAAACCTTCAAACAATCTACAGGGCAGCTGAAAAAAAAATCTAAAGTATTTCATGTGACTAATTTTGTACAGTTTTGTCAGTTAACTTAATACTCACATGTAACCTTTGGTTATAGGATTGAACTATACCAGCTGATCAGAATCACCTCTGGTTACACAGCAGCTTCCACGAGAGCACAATGTCCAACAACATGGCCAAGATTGCAGATGCCCGAAAGACAGTGGAGCAGTTAAAACTGGAAGTGAACATTGACAGAATGATGGTGAGATAACAGACCTATATTGCATGTTTTTTTTACCCAGGTCTTGGAGTCAAATAGCCCTGCATATTTTAGTGTTTATCTTTTATAACACACAAACCTCAATCCAGAAAAGGCTCACAAATTAGCTGACAAGTCAGATCATGTGTGTTGAGAGCAGGAGGGCCCCAGTGCTGGGAACCTATTCAGTAGTAGACACTACAATGACTACTGAAACAATGCTGCAAAACCTCACAGACACCTTACAGTTTTATTCTATACTATATTTTTAAACATACTTTTAAAAAAAAAGCAGCAGATGACAGTAATGTTGGTAGAATATTTAGATATGAAATTTTTTTTCTGTATTTTCTGTAGTGAATTTCACATCAACTGGTTTCCTTTGCTTAGGTGTCTAAAGCGGCTGCTGAGTTGATGTCATACTGTGAAACTCATGCCAAAGAAGATCCCCTGGTGACCCCTGTGCCCTCCTCTGAAAATCCCTTCAGAGAGAAGAAGATTTTCTGTGCAATTTTGTAGCTGTTTCTAGTTAGAAAAGTTTGAAAAGTCATTTCAGTTGTAAATGTATCAGCCTAATTTTTAGAAATTACATTTCACAATCAGTTTTTTTCAAAATGCCTCATCAGCTTAATCCACTATAACCAACCATGTCTACTAATTTAAAGTGCCTGTATGTGAATTTTCTCATAGACCATTTCATTGTACATATTGTCTTCTTTGTGTTATGCTTGAAAAATGTTATTCAGATTGATTTTCATTCTCTATTATTCTCCATGGAAACATTGCCCTTTTTTTCACATTAGTCTCTGGACTTCTGTATAAAAGTAAGTCTTGGCCAAGACTCACACCAACCCAGAAAAAATGCCTACAGATCTTATAAAACATATTTCAACATATTTCAACTACAGAATGGGGGGGGGGGGGGGGGGGGGGGGGGGGGGGGGGGGGGGGGGGGGGGGGGGGGGGGGGGGGGGGGGGGGGGGG
>JBBPDC010000023.1:4878374-4891300 GCA_037974485.1 Hemigrammopetersius urotaenia
AGTTCCGGGAATCAACTATCGGTGCCGATTAATCGGCAAAACCGATACATCGGTCGACTTTTAGGTAAAACCAAAATGAATGCATAGCTTTTGATATGAAAGCAACAATGTATGTTAAATACAATATCTCTTAGAATAGTCTAAATGACAAATATAAATTTACTGAATTAGTACATTTTAGTTGATTAATTGATACCAGCACAAGGAAGTTCACCATGTCTCCTTTGTCATGTGTCTGGCTATTTCATACACTTACACCATGTTTATCTGCTGTTTTTAGGGTTCCTCTTCTATTTCCATTTACACAATCGGCCTCTTCTGGACCAGCACGTTCATTCGCTGCTGCTTGTGGCTGTTTTTGGTGGAGCAGCCAGCACAATTCTCGAGGTGTTCATACGGGACAATGCTCTGCTTGAGTTATTTAGGAGCAGTGTGGCCATTCTGCAAGGCACATGGTTCTATCAGGTATTCCTGCTCTTCTGATCCTAATCCTAATCTAATCCTAATGTTGTGAATGTACATTTAATTGCTTTGCAAGGCCCATCTGAACATTTAAACACTCAAATGATTCCTTCACCAGATTGGTTTTGTGTTATACCCTCTAAATGGGAAAGAATGGGACCTGAAAACCCATGACAACGTCATGTTCATTACCATGTGCTACTGTTGGCATTACGCAATATCTTTGCTGATCGTGGGGATCAACTACAGTGTTGTCTGGTGGTGAGTAGTCATTAGCATGTGTGGAATCGCCATCGACTAGAGCACAAATATTACTTATAATTTTGCAAAATGCCACTACGGGTCTTACACATAATTATGTTTTCCATTCTCCAGGACCACAACAAGATGTGGAGGGAAGCAGAAGACAGGTATAGAGATTGGCCTCAGGAAAACCAGCAATGCTGACTCCGGTTCCCAGAAGGCTTTACTGCAGGAATCAGATGAAGAATAAAACAGTCTTCAATTGAGATATGAAGAAATGGATGCAGATGTAGGTAGCTAAATGGCCTTAATCTGGGTTTATATGCAAAAAAAAATCAATACTCTGTGCACATTAAACAAATAAGGTGTGGTATAGCTTCACTAAATGGTTTCTGCCACTTGATTAAGGCTCTGTAATATTTTTTGCTAATACACTGGTCTTTGTGCACTTTGGCAGGGAAGTTTTGTAAGAACAGTTTGAAAGGAAATCTATGACTAAAGCATTTTTTTCTGAATGAAACATGACTTACGCGAGGTATGTTCTGACAAACCACTGAATAAACAGCAATTCAAGCAACAAACCAGACACTTGTCTCTCCATGCAAAAAAAAATGTCTGTAGGAATCCCAAAGTGTATGTAACTTTTCATTGATTCTCAGTTTATCAGTTTAGCACTTACCATATTTATATATTTTTATTATGTATATAGCAACTCCCGAATCAGGAGTCGCAGATTCAGTCACACGTGGATTTTTTTTAAAGAACCAAATCGTTTTACACATAAATCTCCACAATAATGCGGAAACTGCAACTATCCTCTGCCTTTTGAAATGTATATATAAACAGCCTATATGAAATCCACATGTTTATTGTTTTTAATCTATAGGCCTTAAAATATTAATATTATATACATGATAGTACCTGGATAGCATAAGGAATTCAATACTTGAAGATACACACTATGCATTCAAGTATATCTACAAAAAACTGCTCCATGCAAATCTCTCATAGCTTAATATATAAACAAAGCTAAAAGGGTAAACCCAGCAGATTTATTTATCTGATGTGAGAAATGATTCAAGCAAAAACTAGTTGTACAACAGTATAATTAAGCATATGTTTCAGAGAAAAACATTTTAAAGAACACAAATAAAATAGTTTAACCTTTTCTTCACACAACAAAACAGAGTATACTCATTTGTGGTCATCTAAAATACACTTCTGGTGTTTTTTTTTTTAAACAATTTCCATATAACATAAAATTCTAAAAAGGTCTCAAGAACCAACACTATAATCGGAATTTTACTGAGGAGCAGGAGAGGTTGGAAAAGCTGCCCTACAGTATTGACAGTTGGCAATCAACACTAAATCCCAAATGTGCTACAGTTGTTCTAGCAACTTCCCACGGCATGATAAGGTGCTGTTACTCAGACCAAAACTGCCTTAGCTTTTTCCATATGTGTATAGCTCACACCCCAGTGGCTTTGGAGAGATGTTCAGGCCTTGGGTCTTTCACTGTGGGTCAGGGGTTGTCTTGGGGGAGGGAGCAGTGGACACCACCACAGTGGACACTGTGGATTTAGTAGAACTGGCTGTTGAGCGCTGCTGCAGTTGTTGTGCTGGGACAGTCTGGATGCGCACCTGAATGGGTAAGGTTGGAAACAGAAAGCTTTACTCTGAGACTGTAAAAATGCTTTTGTGCATTGTGATACATTTATCCAAAGGAGATGAGCATCCTTCTGTAACTGTTAAGTACATACAATTAATTACATTAGTGTATTTAAGGTTAATTTTGAAAAATACTTAAATAGAATAATCAAAGGGAATCTCCTCCTAAAGACTGTTCTAAGGCCAGAACTTCAAACCCCCTACTTATCTCCAGTACACTGGTACTGATGTCCAATGGATGTGGATTAAGAGCTGAGGTGCTGACCTGCGTTGCCTGGCCCTGCTGCTGCAGCTGCTGCAGTTGTTGAGCTGTAACAAAGCTGACAGGCTTGTTCCCGGCGATGAGCTTGGTGCCTGCTGGCATTGTTGTCAGGATAATGTTCCTGCCAAGATTACTGATACTGCAATCAGAACAGAGGCTCAGGTCATATCAGGCAGCCAGGCTAGGAACATTGTAACAAAAGTATGTAAACATTTAGAGTCAGGTTGGAATAAAATCTAAACAAATTCTGCCTTTGGGTCATAGATCTATATCATTACTAAATCAAGTGGAGTCAATGAAAAAGAATAAAACTAATTTAAAAAAAATCTAAAATGCAGCATACTTCGTACTAATGCTGCCTTTCAGTATGGGTGTTGTAACCACACTTTTGCTCTTCAGAGGTTGGCTAAGGACAGAGAGAGGCACTGTGATCCTTGCAGGTAACTTCCCCTAAGAAGAAAATAAGAAAACAGTCGGTGGTAAAAGGCATTTATATGTTTCACAATATCTGCCATCTACCATACAAACAGGCTCTAACTAATTAGTTTTGCAGAGGGATACTGATAGGTTTCAAGGTTTCAAAATGTAGGTATTAAAAGCAATATGTGTTTGCTAGGCATGCTCAAACATTACATATATTTATTAATGAGACAATACTGCTAATGTTTATAGCTTACACCACTATTCAATGTTTATATATCTAATACTGAAAAATGTCACAGTGCAAAATAAAACATCTACTAATGGCCAGAATGTACAAGACTATTAGTGTTACTCAAACCAATTAGGCAAACTATGAAATAGCTATTGCTAAAGCTTCAGACTCATGCCATGTTCATTTGTAAATGCAACGTTTACCTAAAGCAAGATCATGGGAACCCAGTTAAACAAATGATCCACAAATGAGAAAATTTCAATAGTCAGCACTTTTCTGATACATGAACTTTATTTTTCTTTATCAGAGGGTTTCTCCAAAGTGATCTTTTTTGTTAGACCACTCCTACGGAGGGTAACAATGGTCATGAATTGGTACACAATCTGTCCGACTGAATTGGTTATGTCCAAATTCTTCAGTGAGGGTTTTGTAACATCATCCTGAGCTCCGAGAGATTTCTAAGAACTCTGAAGTTATAATAAATCTTTTCTGTTCTTGTCATGATATAATTTTACAAACATATGAATACCAAACTTTAAGAGATCCCTGTTTCTTAAATAAAACATGCATAACATACACCTACCATTTGTTTCACCTCTTTTGTTTAATTGGGCTCTCTTTATCTGGACTTTAATTGGACTTTCAATGATGTTTTAGGTCATATTTATGCAGTAAGATTGAGTTCACCTACTTTACTAATGCTTGCACACAACAGATCTGAATGCATAAGTAGTATTTTCACCTGTTGTGTTGCCACCACGGTAGCACTGACAGGCACTTGTCTGACTGTAGCTGCAGCTGGGCCCAGAGAAAGAGGAGAGCCTCCTGCAGCAGGACCTAGTGTCATGCCTTTAGGTCCTGCCACCCCACTGGTGGCTATGGTGACTGTGGCTGCTCCCGAGGAAACCGTGGCAGGATTGGTGCTTGTGGTGGTAGTGTTAACTGGAACAGTCTGCCCCTGTTTCTGTGGGATCATTCCCAGGTTGGGTACTATGCGAATGGTAGTGCCACTGGCTTTGGAGTCTGAAGATGTGACTGTAGAGAACGTGCGAGCTTTAGGGTCGGCCACAGTCATAGCCAGCGCAGGCATAAGACGAATGGCAGTGTCGCATGTGGCCTTCAGTTCAGGGTGCACCTTCATCACAGTTGTAGCCCCAGGAGGCCCCTGAGTGGAAGGGGCCTTGGCAGCCAGGGCCTCAGCTGTGGCTGTTGGTGCAGGACTGGGAGCAGCTTGGGGGGAGGTCTGTGTTGGGGTCACATGTAGAGTGGCCGAAATGCCCTTGGCAGTGGCGCTGGCAGCACTGCCAAGCATGTCTGGAGTGAGTTTGAGTGTGGCCATCATTTCTGGAGTGATGCGTAGGACTGTCTGGCCTTTAGCATCAGTTGTGATGGAAGAGGGAGGCAAGCGTAGAACATCTTTACCTTGAATACGCAGGTTGGTGGCAGTCAAAGGAATACCTGCTGTATTCTGGGCCTTCACACCCAGCTGGCCAGTGATAGCAACCTGAACATTTGAAATCAACATAGCACGATCATGTAATTTAGATTTGTGCTGTATTTGTTCTATTTAGATTATATCAAATACATTTTCTTTGGAAAAAAGAATGGGATTGAACACTCAAAAATAATATTTTATATGAAATAAGATCACAAATATTAAGAAATAGTGTATGGTATATCCTAAATTAAAGGTTACCTGTTTAATGATGTTCTGACTTGTGACCCCCTGTAGCACTGCAGGTGAAGCAGTATTATGACCAGGGCTTCCTGGAGAGGTGGTCTGAGATTTACTGACTGTCACAGCAGAGGCCAGGCCAGGGACAGACAAGGCTGTCTGAGCTCGTGAAGCTTGGACCTGGATAGGACTTCCTGCAGACTGACTCCTTAAAGGCAGAGTCACCACGGCCTGCACACACAAACATCACCACACACAGAAATCATCTACCAGAGAGAAGATATGCACCCTGAATAAAATAGTTAAACTTATGATCACATATAACTTCTGAACTTACAATGGTTGGATGAACATTATAATTCTACATAAATAACAAAACCATTAAACTACTGTTGAAAACAAAGCTTAATTTGTAAACTCTTTGATGTAATTTGTTTTTGAAAGTGATTGAATTTAAAACAACTATTTTGACCATGTTATGAGAAACCTTTAACAACATATCTTTTACAACGATCCAGTCATAAACAGCATTTCCCAGTTCTAATACATCCGCTATACCTGGTAGTCAGCTGAAGCTGTATCAGGTGTGTATGAAGAGTAAAAACACCAAACTGTGCTTCTTTAGGATGAGATGGATCAAGAACTGCTTGACAAAGAATATTGAACTTACTTGTGCAATGCCCTTGCTGTGAGCCACAGTAACAGGCACTCTGATATGATGGGGTGTCTGATGCACCAACGTGGTTGTCTGGCCTGTGGAGGCAGCAGGAAGGCCAGGCTGAGCAGTGACTACCCGTACCTGAGGTAGAGAGCCTGCTGTAGCAGAGTGAGCCACTACTCGAGCTGCAGGCAGCGCAGAGGCCTGTTGAGAGGCTTGAGGGGCGACCTGACCAGCAGAAAGCAGAGTACCCAGCTGAGGTATTGAAGGAGGAGACACTAGCAGAACACTGCAGAAAACACATAAGAGATAACAGTATATTCACACATGGGATGTCAAACTCTTATAGTACTCCAAATTCAACTCATGAATGCCAAGAGCTTTGGCACTCCAGGGTATCATACAAAATAAACTGATTTTATAGACAATTCAAATTTCACCTGGGGCTGGTCTTGACAGTATCTGGTACACCTGCTTTGGCCGGTGTTGTCACAGCAGAGAGTAGTGGGGATTTTGGCGTGCCCAGGGTGCTTGGTGTTGGGGTACTAGGAGGCTGGGGTAAGCTGGTAGAAGGTGTAGAAGGCCCATCGGGCACAGAACATTGGCCCTCTGTAGCACCACTCTTACTGCTTGTTTCCTTGTTGCCAGACTTCTATCAAACAGATACACAGATAAGCAAATATTCAACCCACAGATGCTTTCCAAATCAAATGAACACAGGAAGGATTTAAAGGAAGAAGACTGGTTAAACCGGGTCAACTCTACAACTTAAATATAGCAAAACAATAGTATAGGCTTCAGCATGAGTGTGTGTAAAAGAGTTGGCATGCTGTAGGACTCACAGATTTGGGGGAGGGTTTGGGCTTCTGCTGTAGGGCTTTACGTGCCTTGGCAGCGGCTGCCTGAGCCTGGTGGATCCTCTCTTCATAGAAAGAAAAAAAATATAAAACACATTTTTTTGAGTCTTACACAACAAAACCATTACAAAACAGGGCACTGGGAACTGTAAAAAAATGAATGAAATATTACAGAATAGAATACCTTACACATTACGTATTAATTTCACTGAATTAAAAAAAGAAAACAACCTTGTTACAGACAACGATCTAAGCCAGTCAACCATGCTACAAACTTAGGTAACCTGACCCTTGGATTGTCCCAGCTAAACCTGTTCTGTGTTCAGTTCAGAGGAAAGCCACAGCAAAACATATGGCTGTCAAGCTTCATCCCAACAGGCTCTTATACTGTGAACCCTGTTCCCATCTGAAGTGTGCATGCCAGTGAATCCTACACAGAAATTACCAAACTCTTCTTGACTGCGGTCTCTGTGTAGGTAAATCCAAAGTTTGCGACCAATGTCGTATTTTACACATGGGTCTTTCTCATAGTGGAGGCGGTCCAGAGCACCACTCACAACTGTGTTGACCTGTATGAAGCACACAACAGCGTGCCTTAAATGCGAGAACATACGACAAGACACATGACACACAGAGAGAAACAGTGTTTGGGACCTGTGCACTGGTGACATCAGGCGCCAGAAACTGGGAATCCTTCAGCAGTTCACAGATTTCAGCCCGGGTTCCTTCACCATTAGGTAGCCTTGCAGCTGCATCCCGCACTAATAACACAAGAGGGCCACATTCAGCACCAGAAATAAACATGTTAACTTCTGAATAGTTTTTTTTTTTTTTTGATTCTCTGTTTCAAGGACATTAATAAGGCCATATCAATGCAACAGTTCACTACATCCAGCAAGAAAGGAAGAATACTATCAAAGTTGTCATAAAAACTTCCTCAAAATGTGAACATGAGAAGGAAAAGTCTAGGGATTTTATTTGATTTTCATAATGGTTTTATTTTAAATCACTTAAGAATTAAATTGGTTTTAGGATTTAGGATTAAAGATGTGCAACTTTACCTAGGGAAAGAATGGTGACATAAGGTGGTCTGTCAGAGCGCAGTAGAGAGTGCTCACGGGCTTTGTTAAGAGAGGTCTCCTTATCAAAAACTCCTTTGACTGGCCCCACCACTGACTCAAAGCCATGCATGCGGAAGGTAAAAGCTTTGTGAGGCTGGTCATAGCGTTGCTGCTCCTATCAGTCAGAAACACAAGTTGTACTTAAACACAAACACTAAAACACTATAAATAATATCAGTGTTTACAAATCCCACTTTAAATGCATAAAGGCTCAAAAGTTCAGTGTTAGTGAGTCCAAAGCTCTTACCTGATCTTGAAAGACATTCCGCTCCTCTCCTGTGCTAGGCCTCACCACATAATCAGTCCACCTGTGACACAAAAAGAGCAATAAAAGTGTGCAAACAACAAGAAAATAAAAGAGATACTGTTTCAACTAAAAAAAAAACATGTTTTTCATGGTTTACAATCATGGCCTGGTCAAATTATGTTTTGTTATAAGTATGTAAATGGATTTTTTCTGGTTATTGCTTTTGTAATACGTGGGTGTGGATCGGTATAAAATGTGCATGTCTCTAATGTTTTATACACTACTGACCAAGCTTAACTCATAATTACAAAAAAAAAAATATGTTTGGATTTTTTTTTTTAAATAATACATATTGATAATGTATTATACCTTGGAAATGTTAAAACTATGTTAAAAATATTTTAAAATTGTAACAATTAAAATAGATTTATAGATAGATTAAAAAAAAAAACCAAAAAACATCTATCTACCTAACTTAAAAAAAATAAACAATTGTGCATTACATTGTGCAGAAGTGGGTTGCCTTTAGAAAATATTCTGGACAAATCACCAAAAACTTGCAATTTGACCAGGGATATGCAAACACTTCAAGTGTAAGATAAATAAAATAAATAATAGGACAGTCACTGTTGGTTCAGAGTGATACTCACACTCTTGGAGCTGGAGGTGTCAGCTCAGCAGCTTCTTCTCCTTCTTGCTGTTAAATAATAAAAAAAAAGTCATACAGAGTAGGAGCATTGTGGTAACAGCTGAAACGCCAACTATGACTTTAAGATACCTTCACTACTACATGGTCCTTCGACTCCAGCCAAAGAAGGCAAAGCACACTAAGATCCTTCTCTGTGTCCTGAGAGGGACCTGAAAGACAGAGGAAATAAAGAGGGAAAAGGAGACTGACATGATCAAAGCTGCTGTTGTAAAATGCAGCACAACACAGGTGTATGGAAAATTATCTTACCAATCCATTTCCACTGCTGGGTGTGCTCTTTAAATTCTACATAAGGCGTGTAGCTACTAGGCAGAGCCATAGAGCCAGCTACAAAAACCACAAAGAGAGCAAACAATCAAAGTGATATGCAAAATGACATGCTATATAGTACAGATTTCATGAATCTCTTGCTTAGAAACATAACTGTCATGGGACAAGAAAGAAAAAGTT
This sequence comes from Hemigrammopetersius urotaenia, assembly GCA_037974485.1. Taxonomy (NCBI): domain Eukaryota; kingdom Metazoa; phylum Chordata; class Actinopteri; order Characiformes; family Alestidae; genus Hemigrammopetersius; species Hemigrammopetersius urotaenia. Next base: position 4,887,382 of record JBBPDC010000023.1, read on the forward strand.
TCACTCACACTTATTTTCTCCAGCTAGGAACTGCAGTGCAGGCAACACTAATTCTGACCAACAGGGGGCCATAGAGAACCAAGAATTGAGTGCACTGGCAGGAGAGGCCTGCCATTGCTGTACCTTCTCCTCTATCTAACAAAGCAAAATAAAACAATTAATTTACTGCATGGGTCTGACAGACTACATAGAGTGAAGAGCATTTACCAGAAAAGAGGATGCCAGGCACTCCTGTCTAAGGATGTCTTCCAGCACATTAAAAAAACTAAAGGCTATTTCCTCCACCATATCAGGGCTGTTCTGTGACTCTTCCATGGGTCTGAATTGAACAGAAAAACAAAGAAAAATCTAAGTCCATTACAGTCTGTTCAAACCTTGGAACTACCATGTTTAGTGAAAGATAGACTTACTCTTCCTTAACACTCTGTAGGCTAGCAGCTGTATTGTCAGACAGTGTGGTAGCCATAGAGGCTGCTGGTGTCTGACTGTCACAGCCATCCTCAGATTCCGTTTTAATAGGTCTCAATTTCCGTTTTCTCTTCTCCTCCCTCATCTTCTTCTTAGGCAAAGCCAGGTCAGATAAAGCTAAGGAATTATTGAAATATCATAATAGAAAATAGCGGCAATTAAAATGAATCATTAATGAAATTTAACAGCAGAATTGAGATTTCAGTAAATATGTTACAAACAGCTAATTGTTCTCACCCATAACGGATCCTTTTCTACCTATATTTACGCGTGACATAATATCACCAAGCTGGAGGTCAGATGTCATCAGGTCAGGATGATCCTAATGGAGATAATATAACCATGTTTGTAATTGAAGTTGGTAAAAAGTTAGCTGAATACTGTTATGTATGTAAACTTTGCCTTCTTTCATTACAATACAGTCAAAATAAAATACATTCATTTAAATCACCAAAATGGCATGCATTTACTTCAGATATTAAATATCAAGATTTGAAATTTCATCTCGACCATTAATAACCAGGAATTTCGGCCCTTTGTACAGATCTAATTTCTACATCTACACAAACTAATTTGAACAAAAACTAACAAATCAGCACATTTCAGGACGATCAGAGTAAAGAAAATGAGAAAATCTGGATAAACTAACCGGTTGCCGTCTCCTTTTCTCTCTGTGTCTTCTCAGCATAGTTTTCAAGTCCTTCTCTCCCAGTTCTGCCTTGTCTGTGTGAAGAAATATTAGCCTCATTCTTTTATAACAAAATTAATGGAGGTTATAGTGAATTACTGCTACAGAACTGACCTCTAGTTTTCATGTCTTGGGTAGAGAGGCTGGGCAGAACCCTGAGAGAGATTGTGGGTGTTGGGGAAGAGGGTAATGGAGGAACTGGCAACCAAGATGCTGTGTCTGCAAGCACAAACAGAAGTCTTCTCATTTTTAATATTTTATGTTTTGCGTTATCATTTCTTTGCAACTTCTGATAACAGCAATTTCATACTCTTCATAAAATTTTATAGTGAAAGGTTTAATAACAAACATGTAGAGCAAGGAATGGATTTGCAATGTTCTTAGCAATATTGTCTGTTTCTGTTACTTAGTACTTATTTGCATCAGTTCTCTTCACAAAGGGAATTTCTGGGTTATGCTCTCTTAATGCTATGTTTGTATGCTTTGTATGGGGCATCGCAATTATGATAGTGTTCTGTATTGTCTATAACAGCCTGTATATCTAAAACAATGCAAGGCAACACATCTGAAAATAGACAACATTGCTCTCTTAAGACTCTCTTAGACATTGAAAACAACTGCTATATTAATCAGCCAACAACATTTAGACTCTTTTCAATTGACGAACCATCTTCATCAGAGGACAAGTTGCAATCCCCACACTCAGTTTTCACTTCTCGCATTATACGCATCACTCTGTGTCTGACATGCTGTTCTTGGACCTCTTTGTGGGAGGGTACAGTGTACCGGCGTTTTACTTCCAGCTCAGGACCACTGCGAACAGCCAAATCCAGCAACTCCTATTCAGAAAAAGACATTACAGGATAAACATAGTTTACCAAAGAATGACAGGAAGATTTCTCCATTTAAAGTATTCCCTTTTGATATGTTTAGCATACCTTTCTGGAGACGAGAATTTGCTTGAGCAGTTTATGGTAATAGTGCTGGAGGGAGTAGATGTGCCTTTTTCTCTGGGACTTGGCAAAAAGTTGCCTATATTTAACCACCTCTGGGTTGAAGTAGCCATCTGATGACAAAAAAACACTGGTTATTTTCACCACACGAGATACTGGAAGAATCTTTCAAGTGATAAAAAGAGCTACCTCTGAAGAGTTTCTGGGCAAGGTGGAGAGGATTGCCAAAGAAGAAGTTCTGGTCATTGAAGAGGTCACTGATGACCCCATCTTGTTCTGAAACATTGTTATCTGGAAAGTGAGGTAGGAGCCGGCGGAGGTGTTGCCTCTGAGCCTCGGTCAGAACCTCAGACCATGTACTCTCACTCATCACAGAGAAGAAAATCTCTGGCTGCTCGCAGGCACATACACAGACACAAACACAAACCTCAAACATAGGACCAAATAATAAAAGTAAATTGTCTTTGAAGCTCAAAGAAAGCTGTTACTTACATCCTCCAGAAAATCTTCAGGAATTCTCACTCTGCAGTTTCCCAACATGCACTCCTCCATGACAGAGTCCTCACTCACAATTCTTGAGTCCAGTGGGTCCGTCAGCATGTGAGCCAGAGAGTCCATTTCTCACGAACCTCAGAAGTGAATCGTGAGACGGTCCGATTCAGCTGCCTTTGTCTATGAACACGAGTTCAAACCCAAGAAAAAAGCCTGGCCACTTTAGTAAGTACCTTACTACTCACATTCAAAACGCGATCACGACTCGCCTCTACGACCACGTTTCTGCACTTTTAAAAAGATCTGGAATTAATTTATGATCACAAAAAGTGTTTCAGACAACGTCGACGTTCGATGGTCACCTTAGCTACCATATTTACCCTAAACAACACCACAGTAAAACCACTCCAAATTATCGTCCATATGTGGGTGGCTAATTTAAAGTCTAAAGCAGTCTGTGTCACAACAGACAGCACACTACATTTTTCTCAGTTTCATTCAAGGCTGACTAGCTAGCTAAAGGTGCTGTTTCGAGCTCTTCAAAAATCGTAGTTTTTTTTTTTATCACGAATTGGTATCCAGAAGCCACCTTACCGTGCGTGCCGAGAAAAGTGAAGAAAATAAAGCTAGCTTAATTGCTAGCCATTCGACGGAGTAGGAATGAAAACATTGCTGCACCGCCCTGCGTCGGTTCCGTCTTCTAAAGTGTCCCGGCATCTGCCTTTGTTTACTCATATAATCTCCAGCTTTGAATTTCCTCAAACATTTAAAAGCACAAAAATGTTTGTTAATTGACAGTAATACGAGACGAATATAAACAAGACGGAAACATATACATTACAAAAATATTTAATTTTATTTTGACATTGTGAAAGTGTCTATCACGTGAGCACACAGTGTGAACTACGTGAAATTGTTCACTGCATTTAACACATTCACCAAGTGAAGCAGCAAGCAGCCAGTATATGGGAACGGTACCTTGCTTAAGCGTACCTCAGTGGTGCCTGTAATAGTCCTGGGATTCAAACCCATGGCGTTCTATAAGTATATACCTTAATATATAAATATACTCACTGTATACATGCATACAACTTGCCCAAGCCTACTTCTAGTCTTATTTCTAAATGTGCAATTTAGTCTACTTACAGTTTACATACATATATGTATATATTAGAATGCAGTCATGCATACTTATATCCCTAGATTTTATACTGTACATTTTAAGACTTTATACTTAACATTTTATTTTATGCTATACTGTGCCTCCAAATACATATTAGCACATACTGCCAGTCAGGCATGGGCACCGTAACCGTTG
>JBBPDC010000023.1:4897612-4921586 GCA_037974485.1 Hemigrammopetersius urotaenia
GTTTTCCTCTTTCTAAAGCTGTTTTCTATGAACATGTAAGTGATGAAAAATGAAAAGATTTCCCAGAAGTAAATACAAAAATCCATATGCACCCACCTCTTCAAACATCTGCTCTTTAATTGGCCATCTTGAAAATCAACAATGAGCAACACAAACACAATATGATTCATTCACTCTAAATTCAACAAACAAGCAAGGCATTACAGTAGATGGCAAAAAATACTGAAAAGCAGAGGAAAAAAACAAAAAATATCTGGTATTTTCAGAAATCTCAGAGGCAAGTTCATGGGTGGGATCAGGGATTTCAGGGATCTACATGTCCTGCTAAACAATAGCAATCATACCTAACATCATACAAAAAATATTTAAGAATGAAGTGCTAAGAAGAGCTTGCAGCAAAAACACTGGTATGTTCATGGTAGTTATAGTAATCCCCAGACAGGAGTGAGACAGATGAAGAGAAGGGTTTCCATGAGTCTTACTGCACCCAGCAGCTGTAGGAAGCTAGAAGACTGTACATTGTCTACAACACAAGAACACAAGAGGTGGAAAAATCCATGTCAGTATATGAAAAGATCCTTCAACTTTGTTATTCTAAAGTGCTTAGATTAGCATCATAAACCACACTCACCAGGGGAAGCCCTCCTTAAATTCAGTGAACTTATGCCGGACCATGAAGGTGGCTAAAGCATCAGCTACCTGTCAAGGAGACAGCAATTGAGAGCAGTTGTCATGGTGTACAGATAATTAAATGCAACATATAATTACAATTGTGATAATCAAGAACACAAGTATGACCTTAAAGAAGCACTTAAGTGAGCATAATCAAAATCCACTGTACAACAAGAATAAAACAAACTTTTTCAGGCACATCCTCGTGAACACTATGGCCACACTGTGGGAGAACCTGCATCTGGAACTTTCCTAAAAAATAATGCCACTGCATATAAGTCATTCTCAGTCAAATCAACCTATAATATGCTATTAATGTAACAGCAGGTCCATGGTAATACTATTATAATGGTTTACCCTGCATCTGTCCTATGGTGAGGTCTTTATCCAGTCTGTCAATACCTGGGGGAAAAAAGGACAAAAAGTAAGGAGACTTCTTCATTACATTGTGGCAGAGGCTTTATCGTAGGATAAGCAGGCCTAGGTTTGCTCACCAGCCAGCAGCAACAGCTTTGGGACAGGGCAGGTGAGGAAGAGAGATGACAATCCTCTGAACCAGCCCTCCCAGTACTTCTCAGTCTTAGACAGCTCAATACGCCAAGTGTACAGACTCTCTTTCTTTACCTGAGGGTCAAAATACCCATTCATCCACACAACAGCACACAAAGACACTTCTGTTTTATAATCACAGCTAAATGAAAGCACCAATCAAACATGCAATAAACCATAGCCAGGCTGTAGTAATAGTCAAAACAGGACTAAAACATTTGGTTCTCTATAAAAAAGAAGACATGGAAAGTGTCTGTCATCATTTGAAAGCCTCTGCTGAGTTACTTGAAGATGGGGTAGGGCTCTCTAGAGCTCATGGATAATAACTGAGAAATAACAGATAGTAGCAGAAACAGCCAACTGTAAATAAAAATAGGTCAAATAAGATGGTGTCTATGAACTAATGGCAATACATAAGATATTTAAACCAAATACACACACTTGTCATGAACTGAGGTCAATACATTTAAAAAGCCTTCAGTTTCTACCTCTTGGTCATCTTCCTTCTTCCTTTTGTGGTTGGATTCACCTCCTTCTTCATCTTCCTCCTCTTCCTCGATGATCCCTTCAGTGATGCTCTTAGAAATACCAGGACTATTCAAAGGCTCCTCACATCTAAACAATTAAATGAATTCAACATAGCATATATGTCAATCATGAAAGGAAAAGAATTTTGCCCAAATTCTGACTGAGAGATCACTTACTTTTTTACTTGACCGGCCATAGACACACGAGCAGACTCTATATTCCGGATCTGTCCACTTTTCACGCTGACATTGAAAGCACAGAACAATTAGTGACAAAACAATTAAACTGATGATGTTTGAAAATGCAGTTAACATGAGTTTCCTTTTGACACATTATATAATACATACTACATTAAAATTTGGTGAAAGGTCTTGTCTTAGAACAGAAAAAAACACCATTTTATCACTACTCAACCAGGCATTGACAAATACTCTCTGTGTATTTTAAAAACAGCATCAATACCTCCACTCAATAGCATTCTCCACTGATCTGAATGTTTTTGGTCGACTCCTCAAAAAATTCTGCATACTGTTCAAAGCATCCATTGCTGTGCCTAAATTTCCAAAACAAAAACCCGATCAAAACAATGACATACTATTCAGAGCAAACATAAGAAATACATACGAGTTCTGTACATCACATGAGATCAATACATCTACAGAAAGAAAAATATAATAGAGTTTTGGCAAAATGACTATTGTCTGTGTGTTGGCCATTTCTGAGGCACTTGATTTCCCACTTGATGGAAGTAAAATGCATTCTCTCCAACACAGGAAGGATTATGGCAGATGGGTGACTTAGCTTTAACCTATTTTAATCCAAAGTGTCTCTTATATGTCTGCTGAGATCGCTCTGGTCCAAAATGTTTTGTGTTCAGTGTAAGTACTTTTCTTACACAATATTAACAATTAAAAGCAGGGGGCCACCTTACCTTCCACCACATCAATCACACAAAGTCCGAGCAATGATGGAACATGATTGACTGCAGCAGTGTGAACTGCTATTGCTCCACCCATGCTGTGTCCAATCATCAAGATTGGGGGTGGATTTTCACCATAGAGAGCTTCCACAACTTTGCCAACATCTCTGTATGACAAAAAGGTTCACACATTAAATCAAAAGAAAATTAGTTTTTAAGGCTCTCTTTGAGTAAAGGTCTTAGCAGCTTACTTGGCCATAGTCTCAGCTGAAAGGTCTTCTGAGTTTTTCACTTTTGTGTCTCCTAGATGTTGTCAGATAGAAAAGGTGCACACTGAGAAAATCATTTTACTGCAGTGCAACAATGAAAAAAACATATACAGACACAGTTCTTAGTCAGTATTCACCGTGGCAACGGCCTCTTTCTGAGGAAAAAAAAGCTTAAGTGGTCACTCACCATGTGCCCTGAGGTCCATAGCTACAACCCTGCAGTTAATCCTGCTACATATCACACCCTGAAGACATAAAAAACAGGGTATACAGTTTTAGCTAGTAAAATTTGAATTCTGATGTATATACCGACAGAAACTGACGGAAGAAAATATGAGCACTCAAATATATACATGTACAAGATATGCAATTCACATGTGTGTGTGAGTTCATATGAATGTTCATATAAAACACTAATGAAACGAACAGTGAAAACGGCCCAAGACAGTGCAGAGTGGCCCCCTCCGTGAAGCAGAAGCAGCACAGGACCATGGGATCCACTGCTGTAGACTCTGAATGTGTTCAAAGGAGTCAAGGAGTGGTGAACAGGACAATCAAGACAACAAAACACAGAGCATCAATTTGAACTGCACAAAAATGAATTGTTTGGCAAGCTTATCACCAAGATTTTCTTAACTTGATGAAGCAAAGCCTCAAAATCATCAGAGCACATCACATGCAAGAGAAGGATATGTCTTTTCCATGATCATTTTCCACTTCCACATCTTCCATGGTCTCAAAATAATGACTCCAGGGCAGGGGAGAGAAGTCTCTCTTTCTTCCAGGTCTAGGTGACATTAAGGGGGTGGGGTGGGGGGGACAATGAAAGATCACTGATTGTGTTCATTTGGTTCACTGTGGATACAAAAGCAGTCTTTTATGTGAGTGCCATGACTAATAATTCATGCAGTGTTTAAAGCAGAGTGAGTCGTGATCAATTACAGATTTGGTTGAATGAGCACGGGGTGGGGGTGCAGATTTTAGAAGGCAAACTTGAGAAAGTGTGTGGGATCAGATTTTATATTACACAATACCCTGGTGCGATACCGTTTACACTGATTTCTGGAACTGATCATACGATTTTTCCACTCTTGTCAAAGTCAATACATTTAGTTACCGCATTGCACGACGAGATGTCTTATATTATCTAATTTTCCACACACGAGTGACAACTTGGATCATTTATCTAACCCCAAAAATGTCACTGTTTAGACCACTGGACACACGACAAGTAAAGTCGTGACAACAGTAAAATTAGTGTGCCACCCTGCAGGGGTTGTAGAAAACCTGTCTTACCCAGGCAAAAGAGAGAATTACTCGAAGTTAAAATGTGCAATATGTTTTCAGGAAGGTGTCTCCATGCCTCAGAGTGTAATGTAAACTCACCCCATTCTCATTTTAGAGCCAGACTGCAAACCTCCTGCCATCGGTGGTCTGGAGGCTAACAAATTCAAATGCAACTGTTTCTCCATTCTGCCAGCCACGCAAACACTTCTCCTCGCAGCCTCCTCTCCTCATACGACAGTTCCTTACCAGTTAGCTCAGATCACAGCGAGCTAAAACCCAGTTAAAAGGCAGCTATGTAAGCTATCCTCATCTACACACATCGGCACAAGATCCCACCCACACTTTTTTTCCCCAGTATGGCATTGTGGGAAGAGGAGGCCAAGGGCAGACAGGATCCCGTGCAAGGAAACTGCGCGCTGCCAAGAACAAAACCACATTTCCCATACTGCATCGCGTTCAGGTCTGCAAAGACGTGCAGAAACTCAAAAAAGGTGACGTAATGGTGCAGTGACGTGATAAGTGTCACCCCACCATTTTAATGAGGCTTTCCCCATTCCAGCACATCAGAGCATCAAATGCAGACACTGCTTCACAAAACCACATGGATTACTCGTAGATATGGCCTCTGAATTGTGGTTTACCTAAACAAAAACTGGTCAGCCCTGTCTGACCTTAACTAGCCTGCCAATAAAAACAACCAAATCAATAACAGAAAAGGCATGGGCTTGGTGCTGACTTTTGTTTACATTCGTAATTCAAGTCTTTTAAATTAGCACACAATGATGCCACCATAACAGCATCTCCTAAAAGGACATTAAACTTTAGAAACAGGTCATAAATGGCAACTTGGATTAGCCATAGATAATGCCTCTGAATTATGGTTTATCTAATAAAAATATATCAGTACAAGGCTATTCTTACCACAAGCCTAGCAATACATACAACCAAATCAATTCCATGATAGTTTAGGACATTGTGCTGATTTGTTTTATGCATGCGATATACAATGACCAACACAGGCCTTCCAAGTTTCTTAAATGATCCCAGTGATGCCACCATCAAGGGATATCAGTTTTACACTAATATTAAATATAGGTAACAGGTTTTAAAAGGTGAAATAGGCAATATGTAATGGCTTTCTTTGCGACATGAAGATTCATTGCACAAGGAGCTGGAAAAATGACATTTAAATTGGCATAATAATATGGATCTTTTGCTGCTGAGCTTGACCCTCTCCTCCTCCAAAGATTGCACACACACACACACATAGAAATATATGTATATAAACACGTACATGTGTGTATTGTCAAAATAAAGAACGATTCACCAATGCAGTCAATGCGTTTAAGTCCTACATATAAAGAAGAGACAAACCTGAGGCTGAAACATTTTCTCTCCAAGTTGCTTTAATAGCTGTTTACCACTCTTATGAACAGAAGGTATTTTTCAGGGCGGGATTACTGGTATTTGGTAAAACCAAATCAAATAAATAATATCAACGAAGCACCTAAAAATGGATCAAAGGCATGAATGTAAATATGTGTGAACTTCACTCAAAAAACCTCTTTCCTTCAAGCACATGCGTCAGTAATACAAAATTCCAACGGAAAATGTAAAAACCTACTTTGAAGGCTCTAATCATAAAAAATAAAACATTCACAGTTCAGCAAAATAAAACATGAATGGAATCCGCTACGGCAGTTTTCCCTTTTAAAATGCATTGAGACGCTTCTGCTTGGATAGAAATAATCCTCTCAGTGAAATCCCAGCAATCCAGGATGTAACACTATTATTAAACTTTCCAGAGATCAAATCACACTCAAACCACAGTAACAAAAGGAAACCAATAAATCAAAACTCACAAACATCAGTGGAGCTACAGTAAAATACATAATTTATCATGAATTCGGAACCCAAACGCTGGCTGTCTGCTATTTCTTGACTCAGAGAAGGTTTGTCTTCAGAGGCAGAAGGCATAAAGGATGCTGAATCACACTTCCAGGCTTCAGTGTCATAAGCAGCGTTCCACTCACACACTGCACCACAGCGCTCCCTGGAGGGCCCAAGCAGAATCCCACAAACAAATCAACAAAACAAAAACAAAACAAAAATACAATCTCTGCGTGATTTAGAATATAAAATAAAATGGTGTCTAAAAAGGGAGGGGGGTGTCTGGGGCGTGGAGGGACAGGAAAAACAGTGCATGGAGAGATGCGTGCATGTCTCCCCTCAGTGCATCGGAGGGTGAGTCTTCACATTCCGGCAGGCTGGGCTCGGAAGGGGTAGGGGCATTACTTCTTCCAGACTGTGTAGAATACCCATCTGAGATAAAATATTAAGGATAAACAATAAGAAAAATGAGAGGGAAAAGGTGCAGTTATTAGTAAAAAAGTTCAAGTTGGTGTGGTTAGTTTTGTACTGGGTGATTTAGTTCTGAAGACAGAGGAACTCACTTCAGGAGTAAGTCTCCTCCTAAGATACACTATGCATAGTGAAATATATTACTCATATCTTTACTCTTTTATATTTAATTTTTCTTTAATCTTTCTTTAAATGTACATTTAATAATGAGATAAGAACTTGTATCAAAAAGGCCTACAAAAATTATTTGGTGGGTAAACAGTTCTATTATTTGATTAAACTAATTTAGTCCTAAAATCATTACAAATATTATGGTCAACAGTGAACAAGCAAAAATATATATATAGACAAATAAAGAACCACAAAATATGTTTTTCAGTTCACATAGTTAAAACTGCAGAAAGTTGTTTGTAAAGACAAAAATTGTGAAAATGGTTTGATCTGACAACATTTTGTGTAGTTAGCTAGTCTGACCAGCAAGTGGCACTGTGTCAGAGTACTGCTTCTGTCACAGCCATAGCAAACCTTGATGCTTTGTCCTGGGGGAAAATATGTTGTATTGTATCTGAATTCTGTTTGTTTTCCTATTTTTATGTGATATGCCTATAATTTGTTGTGTTTGCACAGCATAACCATTGGAGCATTGTTCTAGGCTGAGGGCCATTTCTGTATTTGTGTTGCTAGGGAAGAACGGTATTGTATTGTATTTTTGTTTTTGACCTGGAGGTTCGACACAACAGCCAAAACAATGAAATGCAATCTCAATGAAACACATGCTGAAATATTAAAAGAACCATTCTGGGTGTAAAAAGCCTTTTTAAAGTGTAAAGAACAAATGTTCTACACTAACTAAATATGTGGCAAAACACCATCTGACTTTGCTACTATGGCAAAAACAAAGCAGACCGCCCACAAATGCACCGCTGGTAAGGCGCGGTTCTGTGCGCCATCCACTCCAAGAGAGTCACCATCATACCTAAAGATAATCAGCTGGCCCACCATATCCAGTGTGCTTAACCTAACTGCGCTTAAGGTGCCCAATGTGGAACGCCCTCCCTGATTATCTGAGGATAACGCAAGGATAATGAACTCTTATTTAAATTTATCTATTCTTTAATTTGTATTTCTTAATAACTTATGTAAAGTGACTTTGAGTGTTGTGAAAGGTGCTTATAAATTAAATGTATTATTATTATTATTATTATTATTCCTAGACTTGTACATTCACACAAAGAACCATAAAAAAGTTTTTTTGAGAATGTCAGATCAGCAAATTCCCAGAAGAAGAGGATTCCACTGATAATACTTCATGCTAATGTGCAGGACTGCCATGTTTATGTCATCTATTCAACAATTAATCAGGACCTGTCCAGGCTCATTTTCTTTTGGCAAATACAGGAGAGTGCGGCATGGCAAATCACTTTAAAGGATACAGCTCCATGTAGGAAGGAACACAGACGACTTCTTTGGAGAAGTCCACCTTGCATGAAAGCCTTCCCAGTAGCTCCTCATACTCACTAAGCGCCTCGGTAAGATTCACACAGTTACCCTGGAAAAAGGGCATCAGAAGAGGGTAATAATAAAAGAGAGAAAACAGAAACCCAGTGATTATTTGCCATAACCTTTGAGTAAGCCTCTCACCTGCGTGAAGTACTTCCCAGTAGGTCGGAGAACTTTGATTGATAGGTCAAGAATGAGCCTCAGAAATTCCCATGTTGTCTCTGCAAAGATGGTTTCATGCATAATGTGTTTATCAAACTGTTTAAGAAAAGGTTGATATAAAGAAAATACCCTTTTAAGTATTTAGTAAGAGTGTCATGACATAGCATGCGTATCAATACCAACCCTCTTCAGGTGCCGTAGAGATAGGGACTGCTGTTAGGTCATTAATGACATAATCAAATGTTCTTCCCTCTTCTACAAACTTTTTAAGCACTGGAACACAGTCCTGTACCAAAACCTATAAATGGGAGTGAGCGACAGATACAGAAATAGAGAATGGGTAGTTTAAGTCGTAACTTTGGAAAATCAAGCAACTTCCATTAATTGCACTGTTTCACAAGCAGGGAAGCGGACTTCTGTGTAAGGTCAAGTACACAACAAATACTCTCACTGGCATGGGGAGGTGTGAATGTGGTCATGTGTTAAGAAAGCGGATTTTCATAAATACAAACAGAATACAACAAAGAATTCGAGCTGAGCTTAATAAAGAATTTCCATCTAATGTTCATATGGTCAGCAGGAAAACTTAGTTTGTCAATTTATTAACAAGCAAAATAAACATGGCACAGCTCTCACATTAACCAGATATCCAGTTAAAATAATAAAAACATATCAATTCCCTACCTCATAGAAGTCCCCTTTCAAGTTATCCAGAACATTCCCACAAGTCTTCCTCATGTGCTTCTGACAGCCATCAATCACCAGCTGGTCAATATGCATGCTTTATTAAGGTAAACAAACAACGCATTCTTTTAACTGCACTACAGATTTATGAAAGGCATCCGGGAAGGAATTAAAAAGTACATAGGTATAATATCCTGTATGCAATTCATATAAATATGTTAAGAATTAATAAATAATTTCAGGAATGTGTGGCCCAAACACAATTTTTAGCAAATGTAATTTTAGTGTCTGATTATTTGATCAAGAAAATAATATATAAATAACATTTTAATAATACTTCAAATAAACATCTACAAACTCCAACTTTGACATTTAGTCTCAGCTAAGAATAAACTGTAACACACTGAGGGAAAGCTTCAGGGAAAAATGACTCAAAATAATGTATATGGACCTCTGTGGTATTTATTTATTCACCATATGAATGTTCAAAACTACTCCCTACCTCCTGTGGAGATGGAACTTTAGCCTGACCACCTATTTGTGACTGGCATGCTTCAGAAAAAGAGAGGGTGATCTCTTGCTGAGTCTTCAGAGTTAAATTTTAAATATCTGTCTAATTGTTGAAGATGAATGAAAGCTTATTCTACTTAATGGTGTAAAATTGTGTAAAATATTTATTATACACATTACTCTGTGTTACTTTTTGTCCCTCTCTTTCTTGTATTGCAAAGTCAGTAGCCTATATTTTTACATGTAAAAGTGCCTGCTCAGAGTAGACGTTACATATAAACATAAAAGGATATTTCCACCATGGTGATCATCTTTGGTTTGAGCTTCACTGCTTCACAAAGGATGCCTCCATCTCCTCCACCAAGAATTAGAACCTCCTTCCCAGCATAGCGCTCCTTGCCACTGCCCATGATGGCCTGTGTGTAGGGCAAATCGCTCTCCGCCAGATCTACAGATGTCATTACACAAATATGTCCACACATTTCTATGCGTTGCATAAAGGCAATAGAAGGAACTTGCAAAAGATGGTCAGTTTAGACTTACTAACGTCCCCATTGAGAATGAGGATGTTGCCAAACTGCCGCGAGTGCAGGATTTTGATGTTCTGGTAGGCAGAGTCTTGCTCATACACAATTTCATCAATGTCATATTCTACAAGCCTACCATCAGCTGTCGGCCAGTATCTGTCTACCTCTCCCCCTCGCTGCAGCGCAGGGAGCCTGACCACAGACGCACATACAGAGAGAGAACAGTTTCTAATACATGATGCACTTTCAGAAACTTAAAACTGCACTGTCTTTAAATCTCACCTCTTGACCCTTTGGATATTTCCATGCAGTAGAGTCTTTAGCTTCTTCTCCAGTGCATTCAGTAGCTATAACGAAACAACATTTCAGATAGCCTTAGATATATATTGACAATGTGAAGTAAAAACAAGGAAGGTGAAGAGCAATGATTTGCCCATAAAGACACCAGCAAAGATACAAAAAGACTGTTAACACGCATCAGACTATTTTCTAACACCAGACTATTTTTTCTACCATCTGGCAAACGGTATGGGAGATTCTGCTCTGGTTCTGCAAGACTGTCATCAGAACTCTGAATGGAAATGTCTAGCTCTAATCAAGTACATGCCAGTGTACCACCTCACTTTATAGATTGAATACCTTTAATATTACACTCTAGACTTTCAATAGCATGTGCACATTATATTTTGTTCACTGTCACAACAGACACACTTACATCCTGTTACTGGATTTGATAAGCTAGTACACTCACTCAGTGTGGTTCAGAATTCCAAACTGCAATACTGTTCATATTGTGCAATATCATACTTATGGTACAAAACTCTTAATTCTGGAAGATTTCCAACACGGTCACACTAATATGTTACACTGCTGTATTGTCTATTTATTAAATTGTTTCTGACATTCATTGCACTTTCTTTAAAACTGCCTTTGCAAAATCATACTTATGGTGCAATACTAGTCACTCTGGAAGGTTTACATCCACTTTGCACTATACTGTTACATTACATTAGTTACACTGTTGTAATGTAGTTATTAGTATTGAATTGCACTTAGGTGAATGTTGCACCATGACCCATGGAGAAATGTTCTCATTACATGATGTATGAGTACACAGCTACACATTGTTATTACTCACTCAACATTATTTAGAATGTTTCCAAATTATTTCTCAGCATCACAGTGCTGCCTTTTGTGCCTCAATTACTTACATTGTCCACTTGTGCTATATCATCTCCATCACAACACTGCAGGTCAAAAGTCACCAGACCATGAGAGTGTACTCGTAAGACAGCAAACCTGGCAGAGAACAAAATATTTTACATACGAAGGAAAACAATGAAAAAACAAACAAAATCCTAATAAAGTCATAAGGAAAAAGAGACTTTCATTAATTGCTCGGTAACTATGCTGAGCACACTGATTGCAGACTAGGGGTATTTGACAAAGAAAAATATTTCTCAAAAACATTTCCCAGTAGGACTGAAAAAGCAAATGGTTCAAACAGCTAAACTGAAGAAAAAAAAACCCTCTAGACACACTAGTACCTTATTAAGTTTTTTCTCTTCTCCAACCTTCCAACCTTGAGTCTTGGTAAAGCCTCAGACCCTGATGGACTACTATCACTGCTATGCAAAGATGGTACTGGGTACAGAGAATTTTGCCCCAAAATGATATGTGATTCTGCCCAGGCCAGCTTCATCCCAGCTTAGGGCAACACAAAGGGCCACCAGCTGTGTTTACCACAAGCCACACACAAAACAGGAAGTGTGTGCCAAAGCCCTTAGATCAGATACACAAAGCCCCTGAAATGGCCCTGCGTTCATCTAACGCAGGCCATTGTTGCATGGAGGATGCACTTAACTGAGCAATCAATGGTCATCCTAAAGGGTGTCTGAACACAGGAGCACACCTGGCGTTTTCAGTAGGGGGACCACGGGGGAATTTGTGCACTCAGGCATAGATGCGCTCATCATTATTGTCTGACTTTGGACAGTTAGCTTCAGTATTGTACTTGGCTGTTACATGAAAAAACCTTTTTACTCTGGACGATGAGTCATCACTGAGAAATTAGACTTTTAAACAATGTGACTATTTACATACATTTAGAGAAAGCACCTATGGCAGGAGCAGTCAAATCTACCCAAATCAATAGCACCAGCTCTATCTCTGTCCTGCTTAAATTTACTGAAACCCAATAATGGTTCTGAAAACATTGTGGACTGCAGTGCTTTTACACATGACAACTCTTGGGGTTTGGAAAAGGGATTGATCTCATCTTATTCATTCGAGAACTTAAACCAAATATGACATGGTCTGTTGGTTTCTCTAATGGTGGCTGAAGGAACCCACCTGCCATTCTTGCCAATGAAGGTGGACAAGTATCCAGGTCCCTCTGTGTCATGGAGAGTCTCTGTCATTTCCTGCTCTTGAAAAATAGGCTGCAGGCCACGCACAGTCGCAGCATGGTCAACTGTTTAAGGAGATGAGACAAGCAGATGGAAGGCATACTACAGAGTAATCAGCCTGTCTATTCCCCTCATGTCTTGCAATTTCTCTTAAAAGTGAGCATTAGAGCTGCTCGTTGATGCTAATGGAAGATCTGATCTTACAGTCATAATCTCTCTGGCATAGGCCTAAAGTTTGAGACTTTAGGTGTGACGAACATTACTATATTATATAGTCATTAAGTGTATTGTAAAACCTTCACCATCTAGGAACTAGGTTGTCACACAGCTCTCCCTCTCGAATCTGAACAGGGAAATAGGGCTGGCTGAAAACACTCATAATTAGAAAGCATAAGGGTGCCTCACTTAAGAGACATGACCATATATAACATTTTCACTGATCTTGTAGGAGCTGTAAGTCTACGAGAAGGGCAGGCAGTCATTCAGGACCCTTCCTTGTGTGCTTGTCAGGCGCATGGTAGCACAATAAACGGGGCTATCAAACCCGGCGAACCAAAGCCTACAGATTTAGGAGTTAAATACTGGAGAGTGTAAATGAGAGTAATCTGATAGGACAGCAGGCCGTAGCCATGCTCTGTACAGGTGTTCCCCTCGTATCCCTATGGCAACACATTCGCATCTAAAAATAGAGGGTTGCTTAGCTTCGCAGGCTAGTTTACGCACAGACTGCTCTTTCTTACTTTACACCTGCAGCAATATTTTATCTCTGATTATTTGACACGCATATCCTAACGAGAACCTGGACACCAAGAAAGGAGACGTGTTAGAGCAACAGGGAGGCTGAGAGTGTGAAAGATCAAACCTATAATGCTAGCTGAGGGTAATTTCTGTCATAATGCATAGCAGCCGCAACTCAAGAGAGAGAGAGACAGAAAGACAGAGCGGTTGAGAGATAGAGGACAGTTAGCCTTAGCACTCATGCTACGTCTCTAAGGTCAATAAATAATGCCTAAAACACACAAGGGCCTCACGCTTTTTTAAAACTATGGACATCTCAGATTTTTACAGATTTGCTCAAATTTGCGTGTTTTCTAAAATAGGCCTCCGAGCTGCAGCAGACCTCCTTCAGACCGTATAATATGGCAGTGCAGGGACAGCGGCAGAGGCCCATGTTTCTGCAGTGGTGCTGCAGCGCCCGTCTAACCCCCTGCCCGCCTCCTCTTACCCCGGTCATTCATTCCACTAAGTTTTTTTTTTTACCTGACCCATAGAGCTTGAAGTCAAGGGTGTAATGTCGCACTGCCATGATGGGGTAAAGCCGTCTGCCATGCCTGGAAAAGGCAGCCGGTGTGAGAAAACGGTACGAGTCTGCGGTGACAGAGCGAGGAGGACACCGAAGGTGCGATCGAGCTGTAAATGTGCAGTGGGCTAGGAAGTGGGCGGAGTGGAGTCTCTCTCTCTCTCTCTCTCTCTCTCTCTCTCTCTCAGTAGGGCTTTGTGTCTAGAAACACCCCTGATTCAGGGGGTGTGTACTAAACTTTAGAGAAGAGCCAAAGCAGTCAGTTTAGAGCAAAGGTTACATAAAAATTCGACATTAAAAACAGTAATTCTCTCTCTCTCTCTTTCCCTTTCTCCAATTTATTAATGTAACTGCATTTAGCTTTATTATAGAGTTATGAGTGTAAGGGAAATTATGGAATATTATAATAATGAAATCAATATACCGCTATAAAAATAATTAACATAAGAATAATTTATTATAGTGAGATGTCTGGTAAGAATTCCTGAGGCAGTAATTACTCTATGTACCAATAGTGGTAATAGTAAATAATAGTGTGTATTGCTCTCTCTCTCTCTCTCATTTGCTTACTTTTGTATTTTTAGCATCAAAAAACACTCAGTAGGAATATTTTCACTCAAAGATCTATTCTCAGAAAGATCTATCCAGCCTTAATAAACAGAGATGGTATAGTAACTTACATTTACTCACTTGAGTACTCTTTTTTGTTTATAATTTCATTTCATCCATTTGGTTCATCCAAAAAAGCCAAATCTGGGTTTTTATGGCGAACTATTTGTTCATCATTAAATAAATATGAAATGAAAGTTCCAGTTTATTGTCACTGTCCATTTAGCCTTGTGGACATTAGAGAAAACCTCTTGGGTTCATATCACTAAAGATTATCAATATAGTTCAACAATGTTCACTGCAAGAACTAACCAAGCAACACATCTTCTCTACATTTGTGACCCAAATAAGTGGTGTGTTTCAAAAAACCAATGATATACCAATATTTTAGTATTGCTAAATGCAACACAGCCTACATTTTACTGACCTTATATAATATAATATAATGTAATATAATATAATATAATGTAATATAATATAATGTAAAATGCCACTACCTGTGATGAATGTTTCCACTGACTTAACCTTTATAATAGGGTTGCTATCCCAGGAAAGACAACCTTATCAAAACGGACACAGCTGGGCAAAAGTTACTGCACTTTTTATTTTCTCAGTCATCCAATTAATGGGTTTAAATATGAGAGCTTGATTACCCAAGCTATAGTCTAAATATAAGAGGTTTGTTACAGGAAATCAATGTCATCAGTACTTTCATCTCATCAGTAAATAAAACAGCTCACATTGGCAAACTGGTAACACCATGTTAAGTTGATTGTCTTGAAGCAACAACCATTATGTCTAGAGGACAGAAGCTACAGATGAATGGTGCTTTAAGACAAAGGTATGGCAAAACATCAAACAGTTTATTGATCAAATTATTTTATCTTATAGATACAACAACATAGCTGCTTTCACATATCATCCCATCAAAGATATTTTGGAAACACATTTAGAAGGGAGATTAACATCATCAGATATCTTCATATAAGACAGACCTTAGCATACAAAACCATGTACAAACAGATGGATAAATATCATGCTTACAAAAATAGACAACTGTTTCACTGTTTTACTTCAGCATTATTGCCAGCCTTGAGTATATGACGTTAAACCACAGGCTGTTTTCAGGGCTAGGGTCAAAGGCTGTAGTGCAAACAGCCAGATGGATACAAGAACAAGGGTAACACATTAGATATACACTCACCTTTCTCGCTCTCTTTCTCTCTCTCTTTCTTTCTCCACACACACGATCACTTCATGCCCATTCCATATTGTACACTCTTCAACACACAGTCTATTATTATTAAAAAAGTAGGTTCAGTTAAAACTATAATTTACACATCCAGTTAACCATTAAATAAATACCACATACAAAACTCATAACTTCGTGGCCATGCAAAAGAAAACAATAACAACAGAATCAGTAGTTCAAAAACAACAATACAAGCAGTTCTGATATTTCTGTCCCTTCTGCGTTTCTTTTCAAGACATTAAGGAGGACAGAGCTTCAGGAAGCAAACAGTCATTTGGCATCTCACAAAGGCCAACATATATCAGGTTAGTTAGAACTCATACAATACACAGAATTCAACTGTCAGTAGACCGTGACTTCATATCAATATACAAATTAATGCCTTTATGTACAAACATTGTGCATTGTCAGAAACAACTCAAGGAGGAAGACAGTATGGCAAGTAACAGGGCCCTAGATCAAGAAACATGAGTTAAAGAGAGGCTGGTCAGTCTCAGAACGGAGTCAGAGAAGCAGAAGAAGAACTTTGTGCAAAGGGAAGTGTGGACATAACGTGCTCTCCTTCTATGCTTGTGACACTGGCTTTCCTTACACATCTCGATGAATGATCTTTGTCTCTGCTTCTTGAAGTGGGATGTCCTATGAGAAGACATTGACATGCATCATAATCATGAATTAATATGGCCAGGGAAAGAATTGATTTTTTTATATGTAATATTTATTTAATATTTTATATGTAATATTGATAAAAGTCTTGAACCCTGAATGTAACTCTAAGGCATGAATAGATTATAAAATTGTATTGCAAAAGAGCCAAAATTGCAAACAGCATGTTGTACAGCTCTACTAAAAAGGATAAATCTCATCACCCAAGACAAACAGAAACAACAATTAGAGGTTTGCTCACTACCTTGAATGTGTGCTGAAGGATGCGCAGGCGGTGCAGTTTCTCATTTAGCAAAGGATCGTTAGAACGACGGATAAATGAGCGTTTGTACTCCAGATGAGAGGAGGGCCTCTGTTCATTCACAGGTGACAAACTAGCCCTCTCTAGCGCTCGGTACAGGTCACCCAGTGAATCAGCTTGTTGCCTGTGTTCATTCTCCATACCTGCAGAGGGCATCACAGAGGGTCAGTAATAAGCTCCAGTGAGAAATAAGAAATCTGACTGTATAGAGAGCAGAGTGTAGGGTAACCATCAGGCTTTATTTAAATACCAAATCAGAAACAGGTCACACAGCAGTAAAGATGGTAAACTTCTGTATTTATTAATACTACAGTGCATAGAAAATAAACCAAGGGAGTACAAAACAGAGAATTAGATTTTTTGATCCAAGCAATGTTGTTGCTGATCTTACATCAGTGTGTACTGGTTTCCAGATAACATAATTCTGGGCACCTCCACTACTCCAGTTTGGAAGCAACAGGACAGCTTAAGACAAGTCAAGTAGTTGTTTATTGCCATTTTAGCTACATACACCGTACACAGTGAAATGAAACAACATTCCTCCAGGACCACAAGGAAACACAAAACAGCACGAAACTACCCAAGTCCAGACAGAATAGGACTACACAGAATGCAAAACGAAAGAAACATGAGCAAACATTACACACAGGACCACACAGGACAATACAACAAAAAGCAGAAATGGTACAAAGTGAGAGTGAATACAATATTGTGTCAGATAGTGTATTCTAGCAGCCTAATATGTTAATTGTGCAAAAACTGCAAAGATTTATGAGGTAGGAAATAACTGTAATAAATAATGTGCAAAGTATTGTGCAATAATACATATCATACAAATACTGTAATGAAAATAGCAGCAGCAGAATAAAAATCTAAAAGAATATAAATAATAAATAATATAAATGGTACAGTGTGAGTAGGATTTTGGATGGTGCTGGTTTGAGTGTGATTTGTTTATGGGGATAACAGTAGTTATTTCTGTTTTATGCACAGTTCATGAAGTGTGCCTGCACAGATGACTGCATTCAATTCGGTAAAATATAATCCATATTTGCAAGCTTACTTGAGATTCAGTGCTGATGAGCAATGCTATTATTGTGTGTGTTGGAAGGATTTGCTCTCTATCTGCTACAGAGACTTAAGAAAAGCAGAGGGATTGGGAGAGAAAAGGAAAAAAACCCTGAAGGCATGTTCCCTTGCCCTATGCATCAGGCAACGTTAACATAGGCTGAAAGGACACTTTCTCATGTGTTCTGGGGCACAATGAAGTTTCTGACAAAATGTGTGTGTGTGTGTCTGTGTGTGGTTGATGTGAGTATGAGCATGCATGTGAGTGTGCAGGGGTAATATGGGGACGTAAGGATGACAAGTGTGAGAGATGAGAACTGTCAGAATAAATTATAGTCTATTAGGACATGTCTAATAAGACTGTACCAAATGTGAAAGCAGGAGAAGGGTTTAAAGAAGGGTATTCAGTCAAGGTGTACTTTGTATTATTCACAATGCAGTTACCTGTTGTTATATTTTCAGGTTCTATATCTTCTAATATACTCTAACACAGATGCTGAAAATAACAATATAGCCACGTTCTATTTGCCTTTTTTTTATAAGCTGTATATCATCTGATTATCTCAGTATGTAAGATGTGTGATTTTTAACAGAATGTAAATCAGGTTGCTATAATGTTACTCCAATTTTTTATTTGTACCTCTGTGCTAAATGTAATCATTTTTGTGATTATTTGTAAGCCTCACCAATTGCTTACTGCTTACTGGATTGGGATGAAATGTGTATTGAACATCCAAGAAAACTTAAAATTAGCAACATGCACTCATGTAAATAATTCTTGCTGAATGTTTTGCAGTTTTTCCTTTTTTCAGAAAAGCATGATCTCACTATCACATCAAACAGGTTAATGATGAAATGACGATTGTAGCTAAAAAATAGGTATGACATGAGGACAAAAAAACATAGTATTTCATAGTATTTCTCCATATGACATAAAAACAATGACTGTAATATTACAGTCAGAGAAAAGTACAAAAAAACAAAAACCAAAAAATTATTTAACCTTATTCAATATAAATGTTAGTATACATGTGAGTGGGTGCGTAAATTAAGTGCGAACTTTCTAAACCACTAAGGTACCTCGTAAAAATAGAGGGTGGTAGTACAAATCAGCACTGTCTGACAGGCATTAAGGCTGTCAATAGCACATAGGTGTAATGCAAGTTACCTGAAAAGCCCCCCCACAGAAAACTCAAGTTAACATGTGTATGCATGTCTCATATGTGGTAAACACACTGCTTGTGGTTAAAATGAACACTACCTCTGGCAAAGAAATAAACAGTCAGATTATATATTAGAAGATTTCACTGGGCTAATAATAAAAGCTGACAAAGGCATATAATTAGCTACATAGCTCTGCTGTTCTAAGCTATGATGTAGAAAAAACTAGCTGCTACGTTTTGATATGATAGGCTATTCGATTTGCCTTCAAGTCAAATGACAGTACTCCAAACATTAAAAACTTAACAATCTAATTTTGTTGTGGACATTTTTACCCATCTCTGAAGAATGTTACCTGAATCTCTGGTGTATGCTTGGCCAAGCTGGTAACACTGGGCCTCCCTGTGTTCAGGTGCTCCAGCAGTGGCTGCAAGAATAGCATGGAGGCCGCTGTCCCGGGGCAGCGTGAAGCTGCGATGTTTCCCCACTGCTCTTCCTCGGGCAGTGGTGGGTGGCTGGTTGGGTGGACTTGGCTGTCTGGGAGTTGGGGTCCCATAGCGTTCAGGGAGTGGACCACGCTGGGCTGGTAGAGTGGACTGGCGCCGGAGCTCAATGGGAATGGCCCCGTTAGGGTCTAGGAAGACAGCATCCTCCAAGGGAAGAGTCTGCAGATAGTGAAGGCCAGAACTGGTAAGAGGCGTCTCTATCAAGTCCTGCCAAGAGCGACGCTGATTGGCTGATTTTCGGCCAGGAGAGCTGGAGCCACTCAAACTGCCCCCCCGCTGAGGCTCTGGGTGTAAGTCCTCATGGGGGGAACGAGACTGGATGGTTTCAGTGGAAGGTGGCCGGGTGTGCTTGGGCTCCAGGTAGGGGCTCATTTGCTACAAAAAAGGAAGAAAGTAATTGAGAAGAAAGCAAAGTGAATAACACCATTACCTCCAACCGGAAGGTTCAAGTGGTACAAGAAAAAAAAAAAACTGAAGCAGAATTCGGAACAGGCAAGTTGCTCTGGATGAGAGTACAAACTAATGTGCAAATGTATTTAGGGTGTTCATGCAGAGAACTGAAGTGCAACACCATGTAGTTTTATCTAACATCTAAATTATTATTATCTAAATTATTGTTTCTTATGTTGACTAATATGACTGATTCCAGCAAGATAAAAAAGCTAATAAAATGCTAACGCAGTGGCAAATATATGCCAGAATCATTGCTGGGAAGTTCAGGCAAATATTTCACGCACTAATGTGGATAACCCCAATGGAGACCTTGAGACGTACTAAGGCAGAATGAGGGTAAGTGTCATAGGGTGGTGGAGGGCTATCCTGTTTAGGCATTGATGACATGTGATCACTGTCCTCATGGTCACTCTCGCTCCAGTAGTCTAAGAGAAAACCAGAAGAAGAAAAAAAACAAAGTATATAAGCACAGTGTTACTCCACCATTACATACACCATGAAGTGGTTATTCATATTAATTCATATTAATAAATATAATTCATATTTATGATGTGTTATCTGTCCAGTCTCTTCAGTGAAGTCTGTATACTGAAACACTCAATATAACCAACACAAAGATTTACACATATTTGTAGAACCTATAGACCAGATCACACAAGATCAGAGTAAGAGAATAACTGATTTGACAGGATCAGTGATGCATGAACACTTCCTCGCACCATGATCCTGCCGGATCCTCTCCTGCTCTGAGTGAGCTGCTGCTGCTGCCATGTTTAATCGACTCAGCCACCTGTGTGTGAAAGGAAAAAATGGCAGTCACCTGGGGAGCTTCTAAATGCTAACAAAGTGTTTCTTAAAAGTTAGTTTCTTAAATGGAAATGCCGAAGTGCTGCAAAAGTGAGTTGTGGTGGCAATTGGAGTGCCGTAGAGCACTACAATAAAGTTTGTGAACCCTTAACCCCTGCATAAATATGACACAAAGCATCAGATTTAGATGTCCTAAAATTAGATAAAGAGAACGGATTTAAACAAATTTGACAAATATACCTTTTATTCATTACAGGGCATTTATTCATTACAGGAATCCAATATCTATGAGTGATAAAAGAATATGAACTTCTAGGATCAGCAGTTATTTCAAAATGGATCATGCAAAGAGACAATCACCCTAAACACACGAGTTGGTTAAAAAAATGGTTCAGAAGAATAAAGTTAATATTTTAGAATGGTCATGTCAAAATCCTGTGTGTTTAACCCAATAGAAATGCTATGGAAGGACTTTTAACGAGCAGTTCAGGTGAGGTAAACAATCAACATCCCAAATCTGAAGCAGGACTAATTAAAAGTTACCAGAAGCATTTAGAATGAATTACAGTGCAGTCTGTACAGGGGTAACTTTGGTATTTACATTCTAGCCCTGCAGGAGTTCAGTGTAAACTGTACAGTACGAATACGGGTTTGCCTTTGGTAAATCATTAAAATGAGTTTAAAATGAAATGAAAGTGTTTTGGGAGCATATTTGGAAGCATTTTTGGGGGCATATTTAGGGTTTATTTTTTGTACCATATTACAACGTGTTTTTTTGCTCTACATGGGCGCTCTTTGAACGTAATTTTTGGGTTACTGTAAATACATATATATATATACATATATATGTATACAGTAATGTGGGGGTTACGTACCAAGAGGACCCGCGTATAGTGAAAAACCGTGTTGTTATGTTGTGGTCAAGAAAATGCCTAAAATGCCTATTTTTATATTGTAAACCCTAAATATCCCCCCAAATCTGCTCCCAGAACATTTTAATTTAATTTTAAACTCTGTTTAATACATTAACCTTAACGAAAATATAAAAATAAACCCCTATCTGTACTGTACAGTTTACACTGAACTCCTGCAGTGCTAGAATGTATATACCGATATTACCGTTGTACAGACTGCACTGTATTTCCTTTGCCTGTCATTTCCTTTTGTATAAGCAGGGTAAATACAGTAATAATTATTGTTGCAAAACATACTGATGGCACTGGTTACTGTCATGGTTGCCTGGTTGAAAGGATGCACACACACAGTGAAGTCTTTGAAGTCTTTATTTTGAGAACTCAAATCAGCCACACACTGTACAAGATCGTCCAACTCTTGCAGCTCCTTTGTGGGTCCCTGCTTGGTGGAGGACCGTCTTCCCAACTTACGTGCTGGCAACTGCATTCAGAGGTCACGGGTGGAGAGCCCTACGTGATCCCCTGTCCGATACTCTGTTGCCTCCCTCCAACATTGATCAGCGAAACACTGGAATCGCGTTACTGTTGTACTGACGGATGTGTGTGCTCGCTCCAACATCCGTTCCGCCTTACGGAACCACTCGTTCACACTTCGTGGGCAGAGGGGGGTTTGGCGCCCAAGCATACACTTGAGGGGTGTTAGGCTGGTTGTGAAGCAACATGAAGAGTTCTGGACTCTAACTGCTTGTGGGACCGCTAACTTCCTCTTTGTACACTGGACTAAATTTTTTAGCTTTCTTTTTCTTTGACTTATTCCTTTTCCAAATCCCATTGGAAGGGTGCTACTATTTTCGTGGCCATAATGATCGGTTTGTCCGATGCATTTGTTTTACTGGTAAGGAAACTCTTAGACAACACATCTGCTTTCCCTCTCTTTTCATCCATTGTCACCCTACCTGCCTTCTTCGTTAAGTCCCGTGACCGCCGCGGAGGGATACGGGCGGCCCTCGACGCATTACACCCCTTGCCAGATTGCAATACTGCGCCTGAATACTGATCCCCGTGTGGTGACTCTCACACTTGCTCCCCCATTTCACCCCTGACACAGTATCCCAATCTAGCATAGGGTTATGATACTTTAACCAGGGTAGACCCAAAATCATGAGTGGCTCCGGCTACTCTAATACATAGAACTTCAGGTCCTCCTCATGATCTGGGTCCACCCTGAGACGCACGAGCTGGGTTTCCCAACCCACCGATCGTCCCACTATCAGCTGCCCGTCAAGGGCTCACACCAGAATGCGATCACGCAGTCTCTCATTCCACCTGCTTCCAGTGGCCATCCCCCTAAACCGCACTGAACAACGCCACATTCACACGACTAATCATTGAGAAAACTCATTCAGCTGGACATGTCACAAGCACCAGGCAACCCAGCCTTCATCTCATTAAGCGTGACCTCAGACAGTTTTGCCTCGTATGCCGTGACCATTCACACACACATACTCACTCATACCCTTGTCCGTCCTGAGCTGTCATCCTCCTAATACTCAGGTGACTGGCTCTGTTGTGTGTGCGACTGAGATGGCCCAACCGTTACAGTTACAGAAGACTTTCTAAACTGTTGTGGGCCATAACCCAGAAGTGGAGTGAACATCATTTCACCATACACCAAATGAGCCAAAATCACACCTGAGCAATCCATGCGACTAGTATCTCCATTACCAACAAGGCTTTTGTACAAAGTATTAAATACATTTCAGTAAGCATGTTCAACAATTTTTCCATGTGTCACTTAATTTTATTACACAAAACTTAATTTATGGATATATATGGTTTGATTTCTTTGCATTTGTGGATTGGATGGGTTGTTACAGACATCTGATGAGAGTTCCAGAAAGCTTAAGAGCGTCAGAAACATATTTACTTTTCTTAAATTGGTGACGTGTTCAATACTTATTTTACCTGCTGTATATATGTATACAGTAAACCCCCAGTTTTACGTGGATCTGGACTTGCGGATCTAGTCACACACTGGAACCTGTGTGACCTTTTTGCTTTTTTGTGCCAATATGTTTTTTTTAACTCATTTTATTTCTTCTGGCTCTGCCTGCATGGCCGTAGGGCTCTCTCTCTTCTCTCTCGCTCTCTCTGTCGCTCTCTCTTACTCCCTCTCTTGCTCTCTCTGTGTATTTCTCTCTCGCGCGCGAGCACGCTCTCTCTATATCTGTCTCTCTCTCTAGTTCGTGACTTTTCCAGAGCGTGCGTCTCTCTCTCTCTGTATCTCTCTCGCGCGCTCTCTCTCTGTCGCTCTCTCGTTCGTGACTTTTCCAGAGCGTGCGTCTCTCTCTCTCTGTATCTCTCTCGCGCGCTCTCTCGTTCGTGACTTTTCCAGAGCGTGCGTCTCTCTCTCTCTCTCTCCCTCCCTGTATCTCTCTCTCTCTGTCTCTCAGGCAAGATGGCGCCGGTGAGGATGGCTGCCGTCGCTCGGTGTCCTCTCACTCTTTACGCTTTTCTTATGTTTGCAATGCTTTTTTTCACTTTCTTTACAACCTGTCATG
>JBBPDC010000023.1:4932425-4948945 GCA_037974485.1 Hemigrammopetersius urotaenia
GGTCATCAGGGACTGATTGGCGGTGGATTGGTTCACTCATCCGTCATTCATCCCACCTCTGTCAGCTTATTGGCCGAGAAGTTTGTGGTTTGGTTGCACTCTCTTCATAATTCATACCTCCCATAAAGCCAGAAACGCGGGATGTAACACAGGATAAAAGCAGGTATGCTAAGGCGCCCTGAGCAAGGTACCGTCCTCACATACTGCTCCCCGGGCACTGGTTCACTTGGTGAATGGGTTAAATGCAGAGATTGAATTTCATGCTGTTCACACTGTGTGTTGTGGTGTGTTCACGTATGACAGAATGGTAACTTTCACTTTAAATGATTATTCTTATTATCATTATTATTGTTGTTGTTGTTGTTGTTATTATTATAGTCATATTTTTAGCATCAGCAAATGTTCAGGCTTTGGGTTTTAAAGAAAATAGGCAAGTGACAGTCTAGCCTTTGACCTATGTTTAAAAAAACAGGTCAAAACACAAGACCCGGGTGGATTCCCCTCCTCCACTGTTCTGTGGTCCATGTAGCCGGGTACACTCTGAGGAGGGTGGCACATAGGCAGTTGCTGCTGGTTAGATCTCTCCTACACCCTCCAAGGCATTCACATTTAGGCTAAAACATTTGAATCACTGGTGCAATGGACCATGAACACCAACAGCACTGTGCGAAATAACCAAAAATGTCAAACATGCATTTGTCTCTGCAGCAGAAAATATCCCAGATATTAAAGGCATGACAGAAGTCTTTGGGCACGGCCGAAACAGTAGATTTAAAAATGCAAGAACACATGCTACACTCAGCATACATTGCTGTAAAAACTAGGCAGCTGTCAGAAGTCGTAATGTACATCCAGTATGGATTAGGATTACTGAATGCAGAGGCATGCTGCATGGGGGCTTTTCATACATACCACTGAACTCAAGCCTGAGGCTGAAATAAGCAGAAATGTCAGTGATACCAGTGTACATTCGTATATTTGAGGAAATGTGTAAGAATGTATAGCAACGTGACCAAACATGTGGACTGTATATCTGTTCTAACACACACCACTGACTATAAAGCTTTGATAAACACACAAGCACCTTCCAACATACTGCCTCACTTCAGCAGCCTCTGAATAGTCTCATATGCAAACACACACACAAACACATTTATAGCGGTAGCTATATTTACTTGCTTAACTATGCCATGATAAAACCTGGCTTCTGCAAAATAGTAACTTTTTATGTTAAAAACATTCTTAACTTCCCTGTAAGTTAAGTATGGATCAATTCAATTAATTTATCAGGAATTTCTTACACAATGAAAAGGGCAGATTGAGTTTTTATAATGCAAAAATTGTGATTATGCACCTCTTGCTGCTGGTCAAATAGCTGTTGGTCAAATAGTTGGTAAACTAATGTTGGTTTATTGTTGATCAGCAATTATGATTGTTCAGTACTGGCTCTATGCGGAACGGTCACTGAAGTCAGTTGAAGAATTCAGTAGATATTTCAGATTTATAACACATCTTAGTTTAGTAAAAAGGTACTTAATTTATTTTTTATAATATCAAAAATACATGTCAATTGATCTGGATGTTACATAGGCTAGATCAAATTCTTCTGTCCACATTTAAAAAAAAAAAAAGTCAGGCTACAGCCCGTCACGCAGTGCATGATGCAGAGCAGCTCATTAAGTTAGAGCCAGCTTCTGTGCTAATTTGCTAAAATCTGCTCTCCAGCACACACATTCAGCTCCATCACTCTGTTCTTTTCTTTACTTGTTAGACAGTGATCATCTTTTTCTATCACTCTCAGTCTCTGTTCTATGTGTTTGAGATCCACATGTGCAAGCTTAAGCATTGGAAAAATTAGAAATTGCACACGTGGTAGAATTCATATTTTCTCTGCTTAATGAGTCACAGCATACAGGGTCCTCTATAGGAGAAGCATGGCTCAAAATCAATAGGCAGCCTTCACATCAGCTCTGGATGTGTGTGAAAGGAGCACAGCCAAGAGTAACGGGATAAACACATTAAAACATAGAGTAATGCTGTAATCCCTACCGAGACCCAGTACACTGTTTATCCACTCAAACTCTGCACATCAAATCGGACAGGAGCATTGCTTAAGACGCGATATTACAGACGGAAGCAAATCTCTCACTTTCTCTCTTTATCACAACTCTCATAGCTCTGGGATTATCATGAGATATAATTGTACACATGTATAGACACACATGCTTAGTCAATTTAGCAACCATCATGGTTGAGATACTTGTGAACACACACAGCACAAGCTCACCAAAGACAAACAGAGCAAGCAGTAGCTTGATGCCTGAACTGTCATATAGAGGAATGAGGTATTGATCCACTTTGTTCACACAAGGGGACTAATTACTTCAAAGCAACAGGCGCT
The DNA here is from genome assembly GCA_037974485.1 of Hemigrammopetersius urotaenia. NCBI lineage: Eukaryota > Metazoa > Chordata > Actinopteri > Characiformes > Alestidae > Hemigrammopetersius > Hemigrammopetersius urotaenia. The sequence continues at coordinate 4,934,827 of JBBPDC010000023.1, forward strand.
GTCAATGTCGAATTATAACCCAGTGGAGACTAATAAAAAGACAGTGATACTGAAACAAGATGTATTGCTTTAGCGCTCTAAATGTAGATGCAACTACATAACAGCTGTCTGGTTTATATTTCTTGATTGTCCCTGTAGCATATCACAACTGTCTGAACATAAGATTCCACCTCCATTTTATTGTTTTCATATTCTGTAAACATTCTAAAATTGGGTGACAATTTCAGGATGAATGGGCTAAATAAAAAATGACCAAAATTGCTTGGAATGATTATAACATTAACTTATATTGAATGCTAGGATCCTTGTCCCATAAAGTCAAAGTTATTTCATTATTTGTGTGGAAACTCAATGTGATCTTGGCTCACATCCCCCCTGCACTCAGATCACAAACTCATTAGCCAGTGTTCTTAACCCTTCTGGGTGTGCACGTCTCTTTCATACAACTATAAAACTCACTTAGTAGTTTCATTTTTACAGAATAATCTATAATATCCTCTGGTGCCAAAAAAGGGTTATTTGCCACAAAGTCACAAAAAAACACTTCTGGTTCCTCAAAAAGACTTGCAGTTAAACAAACTTTTTTTAAATCATCTGCTGGACATGCAATGGGCACTTGTGAAGAACCCTTTTTAGATGTGCTTAACATAAACATTTTATTTCAGTTTAATGGCTTACAGATGTTTGCTCAAGCCACAACCCATTTAGGAATAGCTTGGGATTCGAGGTATAAACTGAGTCAGGAGAGAAAATGGTTAGATGGACGAGGAGTCCAGGACCAGGCCTGGAAAACCCTGCTCTAGGTGGGTAGGAGAGCCCCTGCCTGTGAGGGAGGCCCAGCTGATTACTCACTCTACACTCTACTCATTGTGGATGACGAGACCACGTGACCACGCGCCCACCCCAGTTCATTAATACAATAACAGCAAAGGCTCTTTCTGGGCGATGCTGTTTTCTTACGCTGTGTTGGTATTTTCTTAACATATAGGACAGGCTGTACAAAATCAAGAGCAGATAACACATTTTTTCTTAAATACTCAGGTAATAGCCCTGACGTGCCCTCACATACATGTTTTTGCACCCTATGCCTGTGAACTGTTGTTTTCAGCAACAGTGAATAGGCACCTAGTATACATGCGCGCAGCCGAATACACAAAAAAATGAAAGGCAGAGAAAATAAGAGGAAAAAATAAAAGATAAATCCGACCCCTTCTTACCTTTCATCCAGTCCACCACCTGGCTCGTTGTCCACTTGCTTACAGGTTCCATGACCAGAGCCATGATTGAAGTTTTATTTATCTTATTTTGGTTATGAACAGTGTCCAAACATAAAGGTCCAAGAGAAGAAGCGATTCGCCACAAACATTCAGCTGCAAATCGGCAAATGACTCAAACGTGCCTCTTCCACGTCCATCTCGTGTTTGCAGGGGACGGAGCGTGAGCAGCCTGTCTGGGTGAACGCGCCTACGTTCACCTGGCCGCTCGCGCTGAGGGCGCCCACATGATGTATGATGGACCCCTCGTGGGTTCTCCACGTTCTCTCCTCATGTCTCTTCTCAACCTCCTTCAGTTACATCGCGATCCCTCCACCGTGGTGGCCGAGGAGAGGCGCTGTGTGAGGAGTAAACAGCAGCTCTCCCCCCCCCCCACCGACAGACACCTAGTGGACTGCTCAGCTCAGTACTGGAGCAGTGCGAGGCTGTATCTAAGTGTTCAGGTTGTGGTTGAATGAGATGCTCCACACTTCTCATCACTGCATGTTTCTAAGCGAATTCCGAAGAGTCCAATCACTTAAGCCCAACGAACCATGCGATTCCATTTAAGCAATCAAACAGCCACAGGTAATAAACAGTTAAAGGCCGAATGTGTTCAGTTTATATATATATCAGTATCTCTGCGCGCGCGTGTGTGTGTGTGTGTGTCTATTAATCGCATGATTTTCTGTTATATGCAAAATTCAATGACTACTTCAAGAACTGTGTATTGCGCAGTTTTATTTGAAAAGTACTGTTACATGAACAAAAGTGCAATAACATTTGGTTTGCAAAAACCTTTAACAAATAAGGAGCTTTTTAACAGCAGTATTCCCTTTAACACAGTTACAGTTCAAATATTTCTGTAAATCTCAACTTAAACATTAATGTGATCAAATCAAATATGAAACCAAAGCTATTCTGCAGAGAATGTACATTTTATCCAGTTTGCATGGGTAGCGGAACCATTATAGCTTTAGAACCATTACTGCCGAAACACAGAGCACATTATCATTATCAATGTTATAAACTGACTATATAAACCGAATGAGCTTCCAGGTAGCATTTTTCAGCAAATATTTTCAATTAAATATATTTTTCTCTGATTATGTATATTATAGGTAGCAGGGATCGATAGACTCTGGTGTCGTTTTGCCCTAAAGCAGCATTTTTCGACAAGGCAGCATGAATCATCACGATCAGAACAGGATATCAGACATCTTCCAAGCAACAGCAATTTAACATTAATAATTCTGTTTTCTTTTTTTCTGAACAGGTACCATCAGAAACATTTTTCTTTCATCAGTGAGCAGCAGAAGCAGCCACTATGTTCAATGGCGAGTGTCTCTGATAAAGTGAGGTGAAGCGGCCAAGCACAGAAAAACGAACTTTCAAAATAAGAGAATTAAAAAAAAATTGTTAAAATAATTGCCGACAATAAGTAAGTAACGCATTAACGCGATAATAACACATTAATGTGCCCAGCACTAAAAATTTGGTTTATTAAGTAGATTTTTGTATTTCCCCTTTACTGCATTACTTGTCACAATAACATGCAGGACATATAATAAAACATTCAATCGACAAAACGACAAAAAGTATTTCATGAAGGGTTTTACCTCTTAAAACACTCTGATGTCTTTGAGTCAGTAATGGAAAGGCCAAAGGAATTAATAGAATCAATCACCTTCCTTTCATTTTCTCCTCTGTGCAGAACAAAGAGCAAAATAATACTTCACAACACTCTCAAATACACACATACAAGCACAATGCACTGTTATGTTCATTTGTTCTCCCCTTTCTCCCCGAGCATAAAGCACTCTGGTACCTGTCATATGAAATCATTCACATATACAGTCTTCTTAAGCTGTAGATTCTTAGAGCAACTAAATAATTCAACATGTTAGAGTGCCTCTGAAATACCAAGTGGACTTTTTGCATTTTTTTATGTTCTTGCCACTGTGCACTAGGTCAAGGGGTATTTAAGTGGTTTTGATCATTGACGGTGACAGATGTGATATACCTAGGCTATCACCCTTTCTTGCTTCACCCTTTCATTATGTCACCCTCCCACCGCTATGAACTGTTCTGTGATGAGGTACTTATGCCAGTCATTATACAGCATCTACTCAATGAATAATTGATCAGTGAAATTGTAGCCTTTTTTTACTGCACTAAGAGAGCATCATATAATGATATGTTTGAGTTTATTTGAGTCCCATTTATTGAGAAATATGAGAAATATAATTGTGAAATATTGTCATTTGTCATTCTAAAATGACGAATTCTAAATAAAAATTGCAAGATACAATCAGTGTGAAGTATGAGAATTTCAAAATGTCATAATTTCTCTGTCTATGATGGTAAACATGCATAAAACAGAAGTTCTAATGGATTCTCCCATCACAGTTTGACCTCTTGTCCTTCTAAACCTGGCATAATTACACTTCCACAAGTCTGCCAAAAAGAACAGGACTCTCATAGTCTCTATGCCAGAGTTTGGACCACAGCCTGCCTTTTAGTGCTGCAGTCTCTCACAGCAAGGGCATCGCTCTGACTATTAACGGATTGGGAGTGTGTATGTGCTGGCCAGCATGTATGACTGCCAGAGAGATAGAATGTGAGAGAGCATGCGGTAAAAAGGCTGTGGAATTTCTGTACAGGTTATGAAAGACTGACTACAGGGAATCTGCTTTGTCAGTTTCATTTGTTAGTATCACTGTGTGCCAAAGCCATTTTGTCCTGTTGATTATTTTTCACAAAGGTGGAAATAGCATTTGCTGGAGGCATGTTTGGTTTAGTTTAAGTTGCCTCTAGAGTCAAAAGTCGCAGCAGAAAGTCAGCCAGATTTTCTTATAATGATGCACTGATGTCTAAAAGCATTCAGTGTTCTCTCTATGCTGATACATGTTAAAAGGCATGGCTTGGGTTACGAGCTGGCAGGAAATGTATTCCGCCCTCAAGAGACTGGAAAAGAAAAGTCAATAACAACAGAATTGAAAAGTAAATTTCACCAAGCTACTGTCTCGGCTCTATGTCAAAAATTCAGAGTCAGTTTCTCACGCAGCTGTGGTATTTTTATAGCAATTAAAATGCATGCTTTTTTCCAGCCTAATCAGTCAGCAAAATGTGAATTGTGCTTTTTTTCTCACAAAACCATTATTAATGTACTTTTCCTCTTTTTCTCTCTTTCTCCTTTTCCACACCCTCCAAATCCAATGTCTATGTCCATGGCCTACCCACAACTTCTTATTCTTTTGTGCATACATATGGCCATATATTGTCCCCTGTCTCTGACTTTGTTCATTTTTCCTATCGCCCCTACCCCAATCCCTATCCCACCTGCAGCAGCGTCCCCTCAAGCAGTCCTTAAGTGGCTCTCTGTGCCGTGAGTCTCATTGGAAGTGCCTGCTATTGACCCTGCTCATGTATGGCTGCTTTGGCACACTGGGTTGGTGCTCTCTATACCGCATAACAGTCATGGCCTCTGATGACCACGGTCCTGCCTATGGTGACCAAGCCCGATCCTCCCACGACAGTCCCTGCTCCAACGGATATGTCTACATACCCGTGGCCTTTCTGGCCATGCTCTATGTGGTCTATTTGGTGGAGTGCTGGCACTGCTATTCCAAAACAGCCAACTTGGCTAAAGTAGAGATCAGCCAGGTATATGACCGGATCCAGCGCCTACAGCAAGCCACACCCTGCATTTGGTGGAAGGCCATCAGCTACCACTATGTACGACGAACCAGGCAGGTGACACGCTATCGCAACGGCGATGCTTACACCACCACACAAGTATACCATGAACGGGTCAACACACATACAACCAGCTCAGAATTTGACTACTCCCGACACGGCGTCAAGGACGTCTCCAAAGAGCTGCAGGGCTTGTTGGATCATCCTGTCACCAGACTACGCTTCACCAAATGCTTCAGTTTTGCCAGTGCCCGTGCTGAGACTGCTTACCTTACACAGCGGGCACGCTTCTTTGGAGACAATGAGGGACTGGATGACTACATGGAGGCACGAGAGGGTATGCACTTGAAGAACGTAGACTTTCGAGAGCACATGCTAGCATTCCCAGATCCCAAGCGGCCTCCCTGGTACACACGCCGCTGGGTCTACTGGCTGGCTTCTGCTCTGCTTCTGTCCTGGCCACTCAGGGTGGTGGCTGAATATCGCACAGCCTATGTTCACTATCATGTGGAGAAACTGTTTGGTGAAAACGAGGATGTCAGTGACAATGATAACAATGAAAATTATCGTTCAGGTTTTGAGCAAGGTACTGGAGGTCCTACTTTGCGTGTTATTTCTCGGGTGAACACAGTGGATATTACTGAATTGGAGTGGCACATTCGCTGCAACCAGCAGATAGTGCCAAGTTACTCAGAGGCCTTGCTAATGGACCTGGACATGAACACTAATACACCACTGTCAGTTGCAATTGCAGCCCAAATGCGACGCAACTCTAGCTACTTCCTCCAGAGTTGCCCTCGTTGCCGTAGATCTACAAGCAGCTCCTCTCTGCCCTCTTGGGCCAGAGGAAACGTGATGATGGGGACAAACTCATTCCCAATCAGGGCTGGAGGGAGGCTGGTTCTGAGCCGCAGTGGCCTCTCCTTGGGACGGTTGCATTCCACTCGAAACCGCCACACCTGCCTGTTTCACTCAAGAAGCCTAGGAGGACTAGGAGGCAGAGGGGAGGAAGGAGGTGGGGGCTTCCTGGGCCTGGGCTTCCGCAGGTCAGATGAAGAGAGGAGAGGTGTTCTAATAGGGGAGACATTGGAGGATGAAGAGAATTGTGAGGTTGAAGAACAAGAACAAAGACAGGGCAATGTTAGAGAGAACAGAGAGATCAGGGGAGAAGAAAGAGACAGGCCACCAGCCTATCAGGATGCTTTGTACTTCCCTGTGTTGATCATTCATGGAGAAGAGAGCTGCCATGGTGGGCAGGACATTGACACAGGATAATGTCACATTCTGATGTGAATAACATAGATCAGGATGTTTGCAGTGGTATTCATGTAGGTGAATTAAAGAAATGTATAAGTGAGGCAGGAGTGTGGGCAGAAGACTGTTGGGCTCTTGCTGAAGAAAATTAGGTTAAACACCCAGGGATGACACACAAATGTAATTTCGGATTTTTTTTAAAGAACATATGTGTTGTCACCCTATAAAAAACGAGAGTAGCACTGAAGAACAACTCCAATATGAGTGAATGTATAAAATATTGTAGAATTTACAAGGAAAATATGAAATGTGAGTCAGTTACTGTCATTTGGCACTAATTTGACATGAGCTGACCCTTTAGAAAATTCTAACAGGCATGAATCATTAGACAACAGTATCCTATTATTCTATGCCTTGGAATAACATCCTCATAAATGAAAAAAAAAAGTTCAGTCTGTTCATACAACATGTCTGTCACTCTAGGAGTATTGTAGTTTACATGAAAAGATGGATCACTTAGTGAAAACATTCCAAGCCTAGCAACTACACTTTGAAACAGTCAGAAGCCTAATGGCATTATTTAAACAGAGTATAAGTATAACTGTAGTTATACTGTAGAGCAGATGGTCTCTGACTTTAGTCGATTTCTTTAATGAAATGAGAGCAGGCAGAAACAAAGCCAAAAGATCTCAGGGGTAAAGAGACTATTCTTTTTTTAGTAGGGAATGAAAGATGTTAGAGATTTGTTTGGAGAGGATGGTGGCTGATGAATTGTAATCCCTTGCTGTTTGTACTTAAGCTTCAACCTACTGTATTGTGTCATGATTTCTTTTAATATTTTTAATTGCCTTGTAGAAGCTTGGTGCTCATGATTCCACTGTTCTTTGCCTTAAAGGTGTTTCTATTCAGCGCCATGTTTGCACTGCTAGCACATACTCATATAGCTATTACACAGCATTATTCTTGATCTCATATACAAAAAGCATATACCATTTTGTGAACGTGTGTAGAATGATCTGTATGTCTGCACGAACAATTGCTAAAATGTTTCTGATCTGATTTAACAAGTTACACATTTTATGCAGTTACATCCTGACCAAATAGTTTTAAAAATGAAGAGTGTTAATGTTATGTGGATAAACGAACACCTAAATAAATTGGAACACCTTCAAAAACTCCAATTACTTTCTTTTCAAGGGGTCATTGTCCCCCCTTGATTTGTTTAACCAATTTGTTCATATTAAATTTTTCGCTGTCTGTTTAAATCCTTAAATGAAATTAGCACCGTTCATGCAGAAATTCAGGTAGTATCAAGACAGTTCGCAACAGATAAAGGGAAAGAGATTAACCTAAACAACCCTAAAATCTGTTACAAAAATTAATAGTGGTGGTACAGAACCACGTTAAACATTCTCTCTTCTATCTCTTCCATTTGCCTGCTCTGTGTACTGCTTGAGTAGTGTCAGCTTTTATCCTTTAAGCTAATATAGAGCTGTCATTTCATGAATATGGATGGTTTCATGAGAATAATACAGAAGACTACAACATTTGTTAACTGTCACTTGTGAAAAGCACATGATTAAAACATGATCCAGGACTAAACTGTCACAAAGGTTGACATTTCCACATAGATATAAACCAGCTAGTAAATCCCTAGTTGAGGCTCACTTGCATATATCAGCATGCACACCTAATGTAGGCTCATTAACAAGCACAACTAGTCATCTGCTTTACAAACAGTGCAGGGAATGGTTTTACAAAGGCTGAATGTTGAGAAACTGACTACAGAATGAATGTACCAGTACAGTTCTGCATATTCAAGAACCTGTTCTACGGCAAAATCCGGGGCAGCAATAGAAAAACTCAAAGCACATACCAAAATGCATCCCTATTTTGTCAGCAGGATTGCTACTTATCTAGTTATTGCTATTACCTCAGCTGGTACTGAACATGTCATGATTTATGTGATGATGAGAGTGGTGATGGTTATCATTGAGGTCATATAAATAAAATCAAAAGATTAGCAGTGTGTTCAATGAGTATTTCTTTTATTAACCACAGTACTAGTATTTAACAGACTTATATTACTTTGGACTTCATCTGAAGGCTAGAGTCGCCCTGACAGACACGAAGGCTAGTGTATGGTAAACACTAGGCATACTGGCCCCCACATTTATATTGTCACTGTCTGATGACAACATTGTATCTCGGTTTTTAATCCATTTTTATATCTAATAAACCAATAGAACACTCACCAAAATAATTGAACAAATAATTAGTATATGAACGTTCATTAAAGTTATCATTATCTGCTTTCTCCAGCCTATTGGAGCACTTTCCAGAAGAAAACCACAATCACAATGTTCATAATAGTATTCATAATAGTTATGAAGTCAACAGAAAAGGTTCACTACAATATCTTTCTTAACAGAAATTTACAAATAGTTACATAATAGTTGTCACTCTTTTGTGTGTGCGAAAGGAGAGTTGACTGTTTAGTGCAGTAGCTGTTGAGAACTGCTTTTACATTTGCTTCAACGTAAGTACAGTACACAGGCACCTACAATGTATCTTGCTAGTCAGATGCAGCAGAGGCATTCAGAATGTGTGTGTGTGTGGGGGGGGGGCACACAATGGGGGGGGTCTGAGGGTCCTCCCCCCTGAAATATTTTAATGAATTATATGCCATTTCCTGCATTCTGGTGTATTTTTAACAGGTTATTAAACATCTGATTTTACCTACAAAAATTACTTAATTCAATGACTATTTTAGCAACAGGTTCAACAGTTCAACAAGCCTGTTTTTAAACCCACTGCCATGCCTAAGACAATGAAATTCATGTGACACAATTTATCACTGACTTTATGGGTGCATTTTACTTTCATTTTGTGTATTTTCTAATTAGCTTTAGATGGAACACATTTCTTGTGGGGAAATTTTGACTTACTTTCTGCTTCTTTGTAAAGAATTTTCTTATGTTTGTTGTTTCTGGGGAGGGAACAACTATTGAACTAAGAATCAACCAAGAATACCCTGACCAAGATTTAATGTGGTGTAGGGCCTCAGTTTCCAAACTTTTTGGGACAATGGGCCTAACATTCCGTGCTCCAGTTTTGAGCAGCCTGTCTATGCACTGAGGATTCACTGATGAGTTGTAGGCAAACCCAGATTTCCAGTGGCTTGTATATTCTCCAATCAATGAAATGGAATGGACTAGGTGAACTAATATTTTATGTTAAATGTGGAGGGTTACAAACAAATAATTTAAAAAAATGTGAAGGAGACACATCCCCTTCAGATAGAATACCCATGTTGCTAGTGGTGATTTACCAGCTGTATTTGTTTTTATTTGTAGCCTTTATAGACTTCTTTCAGAATTTTGATTTGTACATCATTGTGTTTTACACCACTAGCAACCTTGTGTTTGTTAACTTAAGATTACTTATACATATACAATGTTATTTCTGAGTAGACCCAGTAGCTGGACATTTTTTTTCTGAATGAGTAGAAGTGATGGACTGCAGCGAAAAGGAGATTCCCAACAATCTAACTGTAAAATCAGTTTTTAGTAATTTGTTTGAAGATGAACATGAATACAGTTACATATCTTTGTTTTACCTCTTAATGTTTTTTTTAACCCTATACCTTAAAAAGAATCAAGGGTAGTACTGTATGCCAAAGGCTTTCCTCCCTCCCTCACTTTGTTCATAATCTCTAGGACAGTGCTGCTGTAGTCACTGCCTAATGACAAATGAGATCAAATGAGAGAGAGAGAGAGAGAGAGAGAGAGAGGCAATGAAAGACGACAAGAGAACACTTGCACACGTGAGAGAAATAGCTCAGTTGCACTGGAAATTATTAGTGGACGTCTGGAGGACAGACAAGGGCAAGAGACCGAGGCACTAAAGCAACAGCGCATATAAAGTCTGCTTCCCTGGTAAGTGACTGTTGATGCAATCAATTTTCTTGGAAGACTTACACACAAGGAAATCAGGTGAAAGAACACACAATAATGATACATTACATACATTGAAACATTATTTACATACATTAAATATTCATATTCGACATATTTATATAAATCTCATGTTCAGTATTTTAACAAGCCATTCTAAGATTATAAAAGATATGCCACATGTAGTCTAGAAAAGTATATTGTGTAACGTGTCATTTTGATGAAGTCATCAAGTTTGTACAAGCAGATATTCTGGCCTATATTATGCTTAGATGGTAAAAAGCTGGTCCTTGCTTCTGTATGAATTTTGTATAGAGACTAGGTGTTTTCTAAGTTCTCTAAAGCTAAGTGTATGTAGGAGTTCATCAGTGCGAAGATGCGGTAAGCTGTACAGTAAGCTGCTTGCTCTGGTGATTCAGGCTAGTGGTGTAATCAGAGAATTAGGTCATGTCGTCTGTGGGACTACCAAGCTTGTTTACCTAGCAACAATAGTAAAGAGAACTGATTGCACTTTTAACAACAGTAAACAGCATGTTTGGCTCCACTCCTGTGCTACCTACGTGTAACATTCATACATGCATAGTGTACCTTAATTACAGACAGTAGTAACACAATCCCTGAGTTAATACATTGTTCTTATAGTTAGCCCCTTGAGGTTGACATGTTGTTAATGAGGCACCTGGCCTGGCACAAAGCCCATATAGCTCTCCTGCTCCTCACTCATGTACCTATTTGTGTTGTCCTCACAGATCTTATAGAGAAGCAGTGAGGATGTCCAAGGACCAGCTGGACTCGGTGGCAAACCATATGGAAAGTCTGCTGTCGGTGGCTGTGCAGCTGCAGGCCCAGTGTCAGGAGCAGAGCGTGCAGCTGACTGCTCTGACCACCCAGCTGAGGGAGGAGGCGCAGAACCTTCGCAAGCAAAGTACTCAGGCTGAACAGGACATGGCTGAGATGCATAAAACACTTGAAGAGTTGATGGACACTAAGGTGGCCTTTGAGGCCAAGGAGAGGCAGGCCCGCAAGCTTAGCAAACAGTTATGAACCATGTCATGGAGAAACCTACAGGTAGAAGCCAGCTTCGTTTCAGAAATAAGCTATGACTGAAATGGGAAAAGTATGGAATATCACATTAAATTGTATAATCCAGTGCGAAAGAGAGAAAAAAAAGATCTCCTTGTATCAACAACTCAGTGGCAAGTGTGAAGCTTTGCTTTTTGTATGTGGCACTATGCAAGACTAACTCTATTATGCTATCTTCATGACTAGTGGATAAGACTAAATCACCAGATAATTAATGTTTACACAGTGGATAAAGACTGAAGTGTAATAAATTTTATTAGAAGTTTTCCAATAAACAAAAATACAAAATAACAAAAATACAATTATTACAATAAATCAGAACAAAAAGCAGTACCTGTTTTTATTTTGGATTAACAACAGATTAGAAGTAAATAAAGAATATCAGTATACAGTGAATTGATTAATGCAGCTGAAGAGAAACTTTCCAGTGAATTCCAGTGTCGCCATATTTTAATGGCGACAGTCTGTCCTATCATTGGCATGTAACGTCACAGGTGGTAAGTAGTATGGTTTGAAAATTCCTCAGTTGCATGATAAACAAGCTTCTATTTGTCCCAAAGCAAAAATGGGTAAAAAAAACTGAATATAATAGTTGCAATGAACATTTAAGCACAGTTTTCAGATGACCCTTAATTATGTGTCTTTACTCACAGACTGTGATGGTCACTGATATCTTGATTTTGTAGCCAGTTAAAGCAATTTTGTGTTAGATTTCAAGCCATGGTTTGGGTTTTTGCCTAACCACTATCCTGTCTCCTGACAGAGTCAGCCTGATTTGTTTTTTGATTCCCCTGGTATATGATGGACACCATAATGCTCAGAAAATTCTAATAATTCCACAGTTCATTTGGAATTTTAAGAGCCCCACAAGATCATACCTTCTCCACTGAAGTTGAAGTTGAAGTTTATTGTCATGTGTACAGAGTACAGTGTACAGAATACAATGAAATTCTTACTTGAACACCTCTTCACAGATAGAACATAAAGACATAAAAGACATGAAAGACAACAGTGCAGCAACAGTAGTCTTAAGTTGTATAAAGCTGTACTTCACAATAATAATTAGGATGACTTGACAGGTGTTTTAGGCTGTACCCTTTTTTATGTGTTTTTTGCTCTGATTTCACAATAGTCCCTACATCTAATTAAAGCTCCATTGAAGCTGCAAAGTTAAGTTACATTTGTGGTTTGATGATGGTCCTTAGATAAATACAGTAAACCCCCGCTAATTCGCTAGTCAGAGTTCGCAGCTACTTTGCAGATTTTTTTCTGGGGAACAAGCTAATTGTTCATGGAAACCCCTGCAAATTCACAGAATCTGCAGATATCCTCCACATTTTTTTTTTTGTGGCAATATATAATTTTTCAATTTTGCATTTCAGTGCTAATTTATTACATACTTTACTAATTTTATAATATTAATGCAAAGTGAGCTACATTTCCATATAAAATATAACTACATTTTTTGGTACTGTCCTCTGAACAAAAGCACGTTTTGAGATGGTGAAATACCCCTGTGCTCAGAGGCGGGAGGTGTGAAAGTATCCAATCTGAAAGCGTTATTTATTTTTCCTAGCTGCTGCCCTGTGACGCATCTCTGGCAGCTGCAGTCCAGAACTTTTTCTGAATGTATTACTGTGTTTACCTGCTTATACCAAAGAAAACGACAGCACATACCAAAGTAAATGCTGTGCATGAATTACAGTGTAGTCTGTACAGGGGAGTTCAGTGTAAACTGTGTATTACTATTATTATGTATTAAGCTTAAAATGAAGTTTAAAATGAAATTAAAGTGTTTTGGGAGCATATTTAGGGTTTAGACAAAAAAAAAAATTATGTAAATATGGCATTTTTATTTACCACTTCAATATTTGCATTTTCACAATTTCCGGGTGTACCAGGAACATAACCCCTATGAATATCGGGGGTTTACTGTAACTTCCACCTCACTACGCATGGGGAGAAAAAACTTTTATCCTCTTTCAAGCAAAGTCATCAGAGTTTCAGTTGTTCAAAGGTTATTAATTTCTATCCAAATAGAACATGGTTCTTTTAGATTTTACGCCATTTTCAATAGTGAAGAATACTTTGTGTCAGTACGTTTGTGTACTCTCTTCACCATTTCATTGATGGCTAAAAAAAGTTCACCTTGCGTGCCACCTTGTATTTATACTCCAGTGAAACAAGAAGTCTTGAATAGATTAGACCTCTCACAGATTTTCCGTGTAAGATTAAGTTAGGGAACAAATCAGTCCCTCTTTCCTAGGTTTGCTGTGTGTCTTTTCTAAAGGTTATGATTATTCTGAGGCCATAAAAATGTGTTTTTGCATTTGTTGCAGTCATAAAGTTGATCATAGTGCACTCACAAACAAAAACATTATTCAGCAAAAATAATACATAACCTTTTATTGCATCAACCTTCTTTTCTTTGAGTGAACTTCAAAATCACTTCCCTTTCAAAGGGTGCGGGATGGGCGATGGAAGAAGGGTTCAGTCTCTGCGTGACTCCATTCAGCATCCTCGCCTGCAGCCTGCCGTCTCTGCACCACTACAACTGCTGTTATTAGTACCCAGAAGAAAAAGCTCATCCAAACAGACCTCTGAGGAGAAAGAAACGCAATTGTCTGTTCTGTTGTATTTCAGTGTATATATTCACTTCAAATTTACACAAATCATTTCTTGGTTCTCAGAGACAACATTACTAAAAAACACTGCAAAAGACCTTAATCCTTCCTGTCAATACAATTACTGTCACGGTTGGTGGCCGCTAGGGGCCACTATTTTCTGTTTTTGACTATTCTGTTCTGTGCTTTCTGTTAGGGCTTTTATTTTGATATTCTGTTTCTTTGTCACGTGTCTCATTAGTTCACGTCT
>JBBPDC010000023.1:4960790-4980925 GCA_037974485.1 Hemigrammopetersius urotaenia
GATCAATGACTTACTGCTTGTTTTCTTCTCCTTTAATTTTCTATGCTGACTGACCTGTTGTACGTCGGTCTGTTGAGTGGGGACATTTCCACGCCCGAAACTTATGGGCGGACCTTGGCCAAAGAAAGTGGCTATGAATTCCAGACCTTCAGCCGTCAGTCTGAAGGTCTGGCTATGCGAGACGAGGGGACCTCTAACATTTTAAAACCTATGAAATCTTTTTGTATTTTCTTATGCTGTGGTTACACTTTTTGAAATGGCACGTTCTGATTTGTCAGAAGACATTTGATTGTGTCATAAAGTCCTGATGGACATTTCATTCTCTTCAGCAGCAACTGAGAACAGGATGAATTTGGGAGTGTTCTCAAACAGGGCTGCTCTGTTCTGATTCTGTCCTTTTTTCACCCAGTGGCCGTAGATCTTAAAGGCGCAGGCGTCAATCATCTTCCGTAGTGGTTTGATGGCTTACTGCCTTAGTGACAGGTTTGTCCTGCTGATTGTTGCAGTAAATACACATAGTGGCTAGTACAGTCAGGCAGATAACCTGTGGAATAACACAGTGCTATGGGCTCAGTTGCACTACTATGAAATGAAGATTTATGAATTATTATTAGGCTGTGCTACACATCATGCCAGTTAGGAAAATTAGGAGGCAATGGTTTATTTTCATTTGGTTGATAGAACATACAAATATATCTCAATGATCAGAGAGCAGCTCTCTTCAACTTCCTACCTTGAACTTCCTATAAGGGCTGAAGTACCGGACCTCTGCTGCTTCATATTGCTGAAAGAATGGATGGTTTAGGGCATCTGTGGCTGTGAAGCGATTTTGTGGGTTCACCACCAATGACCTAGAAATCTATGTGTTTACAAAACCTGCTCCTAACAGCCAATTCAATTACAACAGTCTTTTCTTAGGACAAAGAAAAAGTGCTTTATCATGAACTATTGCTGATTCAGAATAGTCAATTCAGCAACTCGGGCAGACCAGGTCTTCCACGGTGTCTGAGCGCTCATCCCACTCTGGAGAGCTGAAGTCATATTTCCCAGCCAGAATCATTCACAACATCAGCATCTGCTTCCTGTGCCAGAATGGAAGAGATCCAGCTAACAGAGTGTACATAATCACCCCACGGCACAAACTAAGAGAGGGGACAAAGAAACAATAAACAGTCCAGTTTAAATCTACTTCAAAATCATCGTCTAGAATCATCTTCAAGTGATGATCACCTGCAGATCAGGTTTGTACCGTAATTGGTACATTGACTAATTGTTATGATTTGGCCAAAATATGTATGCCTTTTTGGTTTTCTCGTTGGACTATAGGGTCAATATAACTGCCAATGCATGGTAGATTATAGCCATCAGTTTAGGACCGTGTATGCTTGATAATTATGATTTAATAGTAGTAGGTTTGGGCACTTTAAATTAGAGTATCCTAGGTATGTATATATGTCTTGGATTACTGATTACATTTGGTTGGGAAAGGTTGTGTACATTTGATTTTTAACCAAATTATCACTTAAAGAGGCACACACTAAGCACACTGGTGTGCACACTGTAGCACACCTCATGCACCTCAATAGTTTGACTAGCTTGACCGGAAGGAAAGTCTGCCACATTGCTACTTTGTAGTAAAGACTGGTGAGCCCTAGCATGTTGTACTATCATGTATGTACAGTCATTTATTTCAATACTGCTCTAACTGCCACTGCTTAAAAATCTTTGCCTTACTTCAAAAGGAATATGTAAGTCCATACACTTACAGGTCAACCATGTTTGGGTCCATGGAACACTCAATGATCTCAGGAGCTAGGTAACCTGGAGTTCCACAAATCTGTGATTACAAGCAAAGATAAAATTTCATATTAAAATATAAATTATTCATCCCAACTTTGAAACTAAGCATGATTTTTTTTCTAAACCACTTTAGAAAAACACTCTGAATGGAGTATAGAGAAGCCAAAGTCTGTCAGCTTAATGTTCATATTATCATCCAGGAGAATGTTCTCTGGTTTTAGGTCCCTGTGAACTATATGCTGAACATGCAGAAACTGCACCACCTCCAGGATAGCACGTATGATTTTAATGTGAACAATAGAATAACTAAACAATGGCATTGAGAATGGCCATTTTTGAGGCTGTTTACTAACAAGTGCATTGTGCAAACAAACTGGTATTTGAAGGATTAAAAAAAATAAAGGAACAAATATTTGATACTTATGACAAGAACTGATGTTTAAAAATTTATGAAGTAAAAATAGCAACAAAAAAAAAGTATATGAGTATATAATAACTACATAAAAAATATATGGCCATTACATAAAATATTATATAAAATTATTTGCTTGGCCAAAAATGGATAGATGACACAATCTGGAAGAAAACATTTTTCAAGTGTTGAGTTTAGAATGCATTTGAACCTAAATTGTATGATTTAACAGTGTAAATAATGTATGTATGTATGAATGTATAGTAAAAATGAGGAGGGCCAGAGGGTTAAAACTTGGTGCAAATAAACTGTTTCATTTTAAAGTTTATTGTATTTTTACAGTTTGCTGTTATGAGCAGCAAAAGGCTTGTGATGAGTGGTTAATGGATATGTCTGACAGTGTCTCTTTCTCTGAGGTAATCTGACAGTTCTCCTTTCTTCATCTTGTCAAAAAGAAGCAGAAACAGACCATTAATGTGCAGAAAACAATCAAGCTGATAAAAGCTGTTAAAAGTTAACCCTAACCCTAACCTACTACATGTATGTACCTAATGTAGAGTACATATGAAGGATGTCAAATGAAGGGATTCTCAGCGGCTGTATTTACGTTGCATGGGAGGACAAGAGGAAGACTTTTTTTTAAAAACCTGCAACTAAATATGCGCTATTTGTGGCTAAGGACAAGTGACAGCTTTGCTTACTATCCCCCTGTGAATGTGTGAGACAAGGGAAAAGAAGGGGTGAGATTTTGTATGCGTGTTTGTTTGGAAAAGAAGGTTGTTCCAATGTTCTCCAGCAGTCTCCTTGGCATCCAGCTTGTTTTTGGGCAGTATGAATGGCTAAGCTCCCTATTAGTATTCTCAAAGGCTGCACTAACTCAATAGACGAGAGTCCCCAAACTTGTAAAAAGCCAAATCAGAACCTAGCATTGACTGTGAAACTGAAGTGTAAAGCCCAATGTTCTCCAACAAACTTTCTAATGATAGCATTATATAAGCCAGTGTTTGTCTCCACTAGGCTCTAGGAACACGTAAAGGGTGAGGGGAGAAAAATACTCACAGGTCAAAAACTAAAAAGAAGAAGACCTTTGTCTTTCAATTGTACTATGAAGAATGAAATAGAAAAAACCTTAGAAAAAGTACAGACCCTCTGTCATGTATTTTGCCAGTTGGATAGGAATATGTGTATAATTCTTTTTTTCCAGTTTAAAAGTTTTAGCATTAAAATTATAATTTACAAATGGTTCATAATGCAGACTATTGTGGTACTTGATTCAACTGATCATTTGACTCTGGATGCAGTTATGGTGGTCTGTGATGGTCATATTTATGTTCTTTTGCCCAGAGACTTTTCTGAGAATGTCGGTCTCCTTCACTGTGGCCTCTTGAATCTCTTGTATCTCCTGATGGGTCATTTTGTCTGATGGTGTGATGTCTATGATCTTTACTGCATGCTCCTGGCTGGTTTGCTTGTCCACACAACAGCGAACAACACTGCTCACCCCCCCTGAGAAAAAAGTGAATTTTGTGTTCACTTGTACTCGTAAACTATCATCCAGTAGGGATACGTTTACCTGTCCTGTGCCATGAACACTTACTTTGGGTCTCTTTGGGTTCATATTTGTTGTAAAACTCTTGACCACCCACCCAGTTTATAGTCTCATTCTCTAGTCATTTTGACAACTCAGAGAGGCTGGGCTGAGTTTGCTTTGATAGTACTGAAATCATAAACATGCACATCATGTTTACAAATGCTGCATTACATAATTTACCGTCAAAAGAAGAAATCACAAAAATGCATTGTAGTGTCTGTTTAGCATTTTACTTCATCAATTAGAAATAAGATAATACACAAGAAAAATAAAATTCACTCTCCTTTTAATGAATAAGACACCACTGAGATGTCATTTGAAGTGGTTTGATGTGAAATGGTGCATTGAAAAGGCAATCAGATTTACTCTAAATGCAAATATGGATCTGATTTGCAGTTCAGGCAAAATAGTAATAAATCCAAAAAGTATGTTTTCATTACTGTCACTACGTCCCTATTGAATTGAAAACAACAACAACAACAACCACAACAGCAACATCTTAGGCATCAGGTAGTCTTTTTCTATTCAGATGTCTGGCTTACCAGCATTGTGGACAGTTTAGCAAGTTTCTTTAGCTTTTCACATCAAGCCATTCTGAATGGCATTGTTTATTTAAATCTAATGCAGAAATTCCAAAACACTGGTGGAACTTCTTTTAATTGTTCATTGCAGCTAAATTGTTCACTGCTTAAACTGAATTTCCATATTACATTATCATACAAATTATGTACCCGAACTTACTGACAGTTCTGTTAGTCCTCATCCGTTGTAATGGTATACAGTTTCTTTGGACATCTGCCAGGTCAAAAGCACATCACTTCTATGCCATCCCATTGTTTTGTAGTCTTGTATCTAAATTGTGCTCAAAAATAACTTAAAAGAAAGACAGTGTTTATGAACTTTTCCCTATTTTTTTCTTCACACAGCCTTCAGCCTTTCAACACCAACTGGTGTTGGCTATAAATAAGATAGCCATGTTATTTGAGTAAGAATGTCCTTTGGGGGGCCAGGCAAGCTTTACATTCAGTACTATGCAGATACAGATTAGGAGTAATAAATTGAAAACACTGTTGAACTTTATTTAGGATGATCTTTTTGTAAATGCTCACATTGCATCCTACAGAGCTGATAATACAGTCAATCCAGGCCTTCTCTCACAACAAACAAAACAGAAAAAAATGAATGGCACATTTACAGTGTAATATGTAATGGTCCTGCGTAAATGCCTTAAAGCTAGGCCATGTAGTGTTGACTTAAGGGGATTTTATCATTTTGTGCCCAGACCTCTATCATAAATGTGTCTGTGGGTGTGTATTCTTGCTGCGGTGTACATCATGGGCGGAATAACACCTTAGGGAAACGACAAAAGAGACAGGAAGATTTCACCCTGGAATAACAGGTGACGTCCTTTGGTGATGTCACACCCTTTTCACTGTGACAGTGTACGTGCTTTCTGCTGACTGTCAGAAGGCTGGAAATACAAGTTTGACAACATTTGATTGTGTGCTTCCTCTCTCTCAAGTCAAGTCTCATTTTCTTGGTATGGATTATTTCTCTTCTGCGTGTTCTATGAAGCAATGCAGGAACCGAGTTTCTCTTCCACCTCCAAAAGCAGCCCAGGCGCCCTTTTAACATTCAGAGACCTCCTGCAGACACCTCTGTCCATGGAGCAGGTACAGCTGCGGGTAAGCAGTGAGAACAATCCAGATCCATGTCGAATATCTCCTGTGAAAGAAGATGAAGACTACCCAGACAATGACGAGGGGATTTTGAGCCCAGGACTGGCAACTCTAGATGAAGATCAGGAGCAGTTAGAAGAGGTCAACGACACTGACAGTACCAGTATAACAGATGGGATGGAGCGGTTGATGCTGGACTCCAGTTCAGATACACCTTTGAATAAGCCTATTCGGTCATATGTCGATGAAACCCTTCCAGACCTGCTCAGGAGTGGGAGCCCCCTCCGCAGGCGAATGTCCAGCCCTGTGTCAACCACGGTGAGTGAAAATGTACTGATGTTAATGCTCAGTTTTGGATTAAGTAAAAAGAGCATTGTGTAAAAATCTGATGGGTAATTACGCCTACAATGACCCATTACGCAAGTTTGAAAACTTTGTTTTCATCTCAACCACTGAATCTGACATTCCTCTATAAGTGTGAGATATAGCACAAATCATATTTTATTGTTAAGGCACAGCAAGCTGGGTATTAAGATTGTTATATAGATGTGATCTAACCTGGACACAGTTACAAATATAACATATGTATTGGCTTCGGAAAAGGTTGTTTTAGTCTGGACATTTAAAGCACCTCAGTTTTGGCCTTTGTCTCATCTTAACAGCTTTAGTAAAAGTCATATGATCTCAGTCGTGGTATGCAGTTCAGCTGACGTGAAAGGCTAGTTTATCTGCCTAGTTCAGCTGGTATAACAAGATTCCGTTTGTGGAATCTAGAATTACAAGGTCTTGGGTGAGATACGTGTGTGATAGCACACTTTCTGGACTGACACAGATTAGGTTTTATCCTAAACCAAATTACACTAAGATTTATTTGAGCTCTGCGGGTTTTGTGTTGCAGTGTGCCTTCATACTCCTACAAAAGTTATCTTGAAGGTTAACGTATGGCAAAAATAAATAAATAACTAAAATCATAAGAATGTTTTCCAGAGCCATTTGAAGCAAGGAACCCCAGTCTGCTGTCTAGAGGCTGTGGTGTTAATCTCTAAACTATGTTCAATCTTCTGTTAACACAAGCCATTGACAATAGAACATTAGCAGCAATGACAGTGGGAAATTATGGGAATTGCCTAAAACATTATTTTGTGTATTTATGTACAACCAAATTTGTGGGCTTCAACATCTTGTGATGAGTGTGTGTGTGTGTATATATACATTTTAAATACTTATAGGATAATATGACTCTCTCTGTGTGACTGCAGCTCAAGCAGGTGCGTAAGGAGGTGGAATTGTCTCGGCGAAGGAGTCTGAAGCTGAAGGCTCAAGTGGATAAACTGCAGGAGCAGAGTCAAGATGGACTAGCCTGGAGTCAGCAGAGAGAGCGGGTGCGTCTCAATTGTCCCATACAACAAACCCATTCATTACACTGAAAACATGCTAATTGTATTTACCTTTCATGTTTTATTTTCAGGGGAGGGGAGAACTATATTTCACTTTTTTTCAAATAGCTTTTGCTGTTCAATGCATGATTTATCAGTGGTTTATATTGAATTACATTACGCTGCATTTCTGAGTGTGGAAAAAACACAAAAGTTGTTAGTACCTGTGTGATGGTAAGGCAACTTTTTACTGCCCTTTGATTCCAAAAAATATAATGTAGAGATAAACTAAGAGTAGTTTTATTATTACTATTAATTTATTATTGACCATGTTGTCCACACCAGTATGTCACAAAAAAGGATCTCTGAGCCAGATAACTTAAGCCCAACATGAATGTCTCTTATTTCCTTTTTCTATTGGACAAACTTGAGATTTTGTTATCTGGCTAATATCTGGCTTTGTGAAACATTCCTAAAGTTTCGATCTTTTGACCTTTAGTGGTCTCTGTAACAGTTTTACACTAAAGAAGTACTTGATGAAGAGCACAGGGAGATTTTTGTCAAAAGTTATAATGTTATAATATATACACAATCAGTATATAATCACTGAGGTGTAATTTTCTGACCTCATATCAGTTTGATTCAATTATAGTTTTATAGGAAATTAAGTGGAGGTGTAATAATGTATCATGTTTTTGTAATATCTGATGCAGCTATGTTGCTTGAACACAAAATATTTCAAGCCACCACCCAGTGTTTTTATGCAACAACGTAGATAAGGCGTATACTGAAGCCTCATCTTTACATGGATGCATTGTGATGTGTATTTGCACACCATGAAATATCACCTTTATTAATCTTTAGGTGACAGAGGAGATTCAGTCTACTGTGAAGCTGCTGCTGCCTCTGACTGATTTGGAGCAGACAACTGATCTTCCTGCTCAAGGCAGCCCCCTGGACACTGCGCTGCTGCAGCTGCAAAATGTGTCCCGCACTCTCGCTCTGAGTCACACTGCTAAAGTGAGTCTACACTGAGCACCACCAACTCAACTGTCCATTTTAACTGAACTTTGATCAGTCTATTGTTGTGTTTTCTAACCCAAGCCTACTGCCCTGTACATTTTAGTGCTTTCCCTGCTTTAACAAACCCACTGTAACTTAGTAATTAGGTTGTTATTGAGTTAATTAGTTGAATGAGCTGTGTTTGGGGCAGGGAAAATGGGTAGGACACTAGGCCTCTAGAAACTGGGTTAGGAAACACTAGTGCAGGTGATTCCTGTAGCACATTCAGGAACACCCCTTAAAAAAATTCACTTCTGTATACAGAGAAAAGCCGAAAATCAGAAGTCAGAAAATGATTGTACTATATTACAACAAGCCCTGCGAGACAGAGATGAGGCCCTTGCAAAGTGAGTGCATGTTTTTTGCGAAATAAACACACACAAAGTGCACACAAAGTTTGCCAAAAGCATCAGGAGACATTTTTTAAAAAATATGTATTTGTTTACTTGTTATTTTGTGGCATTAATGTTTGTGATAGGAAAAAGGCAATGGAGTCAGAGCTCCTGAAAAGCAAGACAGAACTGATGACACTGAACAATCAGCTGCTGGAGGCGGTGCAGCGGCGGCTGGAGATGGCCATTGAACTGGAAGCTTGGAAGGTAGGCTTAAACTTCTTAACCTGTAGTAGCCAAAACCTGTAATACCCTGGACATTCTTTGATTGTGGCCCGATTTTAACCCTTAGAGACCAAGGTGTATTTTGACAAGTTTTGCATTACTATGTTAAAACTACAAAAAAACACTTATGTAATATAGATGAATATACATGATGTATCCAGTTGTTTTTTTATTTTAACCAACCATGTAAACATAACTAGGCATAAAAAATCCATAGCAATGTGTACAATTTAAAGTCTAGTATGGCTGAACTGTGTTGCATAAACACCAGCAGCAGCACCAGATAGAACATTATAACATTATAACATAATATTTAAGAAATAGGGCGTTTGTGACAAAATATTAATTAAATTCAGACATTTTATTTTACATTTTTGCTGGATGTTATAAATCATGACAAATAATGAATGGTTTTAACTAAAGGGTACAGAGCAGCTGGTAGGACCAGCTATGTCTCTGCAGGACTTTAGAACCTAGAGCCAGATTGGCCATCTGGACTGTGTTACACTTGCAACACTGTTTTATAGATCTCAGAAGCTTTGTGCTTAATTATTTAGGTCTTCTTCTGCTAACCGGGAGTGGAATGTAAATATGACTTCTTTCTTTATCTTAGTCTCTCCGGGAATATGGTCAGCTAATATCTCATGCCAACCTGATCTAGGTAACACTATAGTTGAATAAGACTTACACTGTTATTGCATGTTTCTGACAGGATGATGTGCAAGTCATCCTTCAACATCAGCTTCGAAGTCAGCAGCAGGCAGAACAAGCACAGAAGAAGTCAAAAGGGTTTGGTACACTGCGCCGCTCCAAACAAGCTAGTCCTGTCCAGTCTCCAGCCCTCACCCGAGTCTCCACCTCCACCTCCCAGTCCCCCAGCACACCCGTAGCCCAGCGCTGGAAAGAACGACTGCGACGAGGACGCAACAGTCAGCAAGACTCCAATTCCTTTGAACCTCAGTCTCCAGGTAGCAGCAGCAGCAGCAGGGAGGAGAGTTTTCAGACAGTTTCTCTGGACTGAGTTATACATTTTAGTTTTGATTTTTAGATTTCTGCACATCCAAATTATGTTTTGCAGAAAAAAAAAACCCAAAAAGCTTGGACAAGCTTTGTAAAATGTTGGCTAATATCCCTTTTACCTTAATGAGAACAAACAAAATACGTAGCGCTGGAAATTTGTATTACACTCACGATTTGCCCCTTAAAATGAGTTGTGCACAACTGTCAGTAGGCTAAGTTGGATTTTTGCCAGTGTTCTGTAAAGCCTCACCAAAAATGAATTGCTTATTGACTGCCAGAACGCCATCATCCCAATTTCTTACTTTTAGTTTTCGCAAAGATATGGTAATATACTTTGTCTTTTGGATCAGAACAATTGTATGTCTGTACAGACAAATATGAAGACACACTTCAATACTTAATGAAGTGTAAATACACATTAAGCAATCCTTAAATGAAGTATAAATGAAGAGAGACTGTATAGTCTGAAAACATGAACATTTATTTATTTGGACACATGTACACAGAAACCATCTGGCATGCGATATGAGAGAACACATGTAACCGTAACAGATACACTTCAGCCAGAGAGGAAAGCTGGTACATGTTTAGAGCTTGGCCCCAAGTATTGATGTTTGCAACAAGTCTTTTTTTGTGCAATCACATCCCACCTAATGACTTGTTTGATTGTATGCATAAGTATTAACTACCAGAAAAACATTAAAACCAAGATGTTTAAAGTCCAACATCCTAAGATGAATTAAACGTATCCTATAATAAACCATCAGTTTACATTCTGTTTTTGCTACACTCTGTCACAAATAAATCTTCACTAACGTTGTGCGAGCTGCTAGAATGTTACTTTAATTTTAGTAGATATAAAGTACTAAATGTACATTATACCAAATACTGTGTTTTTCATTCATAAATTGTCAACTACAACAACTGGACCACAAAAGCAACAAAAATATTAGCCAAATAGATCAACCTTTTTGTTCATTAATAACACGGGTCGCTGGGTATAATGCATTAAAAGGATTGGCATTGGGCCATTATTCTGGGAAGGGCCTAATATGACTTCAAATATGTACATACAGCCAAATGAGTTCCGATCCATAACATTCTAGAAAGAGGTATTTTTTAACTAGTTCCCTAATTAATTGTCTAACATAATTTTGCTATGTTATACCCAATGATTTTGAAATCAAAACAATGTAATAATTAAACATAAAATGACACACAGATACATTCTCCTGCTTTGAGAAATACTCAAGTCTTGCTAATGCTGTAAGGCAAACCATTCTCTTTCTCTATGACACCAAGATGATTGTTCAGACCATAAAAGTGTCATAATATCCCTCTGATAAAAGTATCTGGCAATACACAATTAATTCCGACTGTTTTAAAAGTAAACTTTTGTTTAAGAAAGACATTTTGAAAAAATACATATTCACATGTGCATTTATACACAAAAACACTCTTGTGACAGAGTCCATCTCAACAAACACAAGGGCCACTTAATATAGCAGTACATCTACTACAGGATACTCTACCATATACAGTTATTATGCAAGTAGACAGCTATGCAATTGGTTAAAACACTTGTATGGGAGTTTAATCCTGCAGCATATTTCACAATCCTAAAATGCTGTTGTTATACATTTAAATATGAATTCGCTATGACATTGCAGTCATAAAATATAAATATTATATTAGTATCCAATAGTAATAATTAATGAATAAGTTAAATGTAGTCATATAAAATAGCAGTCAGTCACAAAATACAGACAGACACTTTCATGGCTAACAAAGCTGGCCATGTAAGACAGGGCTATTGAACCTGATGAAGAGAGGTTTTCAGCATTTAATACCTGGCAGCATATCTCTTCGCATATAAGGTATTTTCGTTATACAAGTCAGGTTTGGTTAAACACTCACCACAACACAACTACATGCCACTCATATGAATATACAAATAAACAAGAAAACACACAACTGACACTTCTACAAACCCTTATTAAATAATTTCAAAACCCTACTAACAACAATGTGGGATATATTCAGCATATATCTTCTATATTTATTAGAGTTCAAATATAAATAAATATAAATACTTGATGCTTTATAGGCTCAGCTTAAAACAGCAAACTGCGCAAAGTGATGTGGTCTTATTTATGTACTAAAAATGGACTTATGTAGGAGACTGAGAAGTACTTGTGAGCTTAAGAACAGTGCCACAAAGTAAAGGCCAACACTGCATAGTCATCTTTGGACTTTGAAAGAATGTCTGCTGGAAAAAGAGAAACATACAAACCACTTTAGACCCCGCTGTTATCCAGTCCAAAATAATCAGACAATTCTGATCCACTGAATCACTTTCAAACATTAGACACATTACTGTTTTAGCAAGAAATCAAACAATTCAGTGTTAATGACTACTGAGACCTAAACTGAATTTGCACTCCATCATAACATATTTGTAACTACAAATAGCCATATAAAGGTCCAGTTGTGCATTAGAAGGTCAAGGACAGGACCAATGCCTAATTTTACAAAAACAAAACAAAAAAAAAACAACGAACAAGGTTAGTTTGGTCCATGCCCCTGAAACTATCCACTCATTCACCACTGAGCTCACCTGTGTGTTTGCTCAGTGGACTAGGACTGCAGAAAGGATATAACAGAGCTGATGAAGTCCAATGGCTTGTCAGCATGGATCCAGTGACTAGCATCAGGGATATACTGGATATCCGCGCTTGGAAAGAGTCGTTGAATCTCAGGGTAATCCTCAGAGCTAAGATGTAACAAAGAAAATGACCAAGAGAGATCAATAAAAAGAGACATGAAATTTTCAAATTATGTAAGACAAGTCACAGAAATGAAGCTCATGTCTGGGGCAGGTTTAACTACCTGATGTAAGCAGAACTACTACCACCCAGGAAGAGAGTGGGGCCATCATAGGTGGTGTTAAACTCAGGGAAACCCATTAGACTTTCAAGGTGGTTTGCGATGGCTTCTAAATTCACTCTCCAGGCATAATGCCCATTCTGTTCCACCAGATTAGTGAGGAGGAACTGCCGGACTGAATGCTCCTGCATGCAAGCCCAAAGAAAGTTACATGTAATTCACACATTTTGCAATTAGCAATTTTCTTGAACAAACAACCCACATAAATGTTGAATCTGCTGTATGATTATATGGTGCACAAATTATGACACAAAATAAGCCTAGGACAAAATAGAATTATGAACTCTTTTGAACTGGATACAAAAAAGAAAAAAATGTGATGGCAAATGCAATCCAGAACTCTCTCGTACACTAGAATGTACTGGCATGCAAACTAAAACAATAAGTGAAATTTAGTATACTTGGTGGACATACAGAATGCTTACTTTAACAAGTTTTCTGAGCTGATCTTCAGCCAGTCTGCGTGCTGTAGAGCGTGGGATGTCAGTGGCTATTTTCACCCCCTTCATGGCATCAATATAGGCACGGAAATTGGTATGAACTGATGTTGGCGAAGGGCTGATGTCTACAACAATGAGACGCTCAACCAAACTGGGCTGCCAATATCAAAGTACAGGCAAAAGTTGTTTCTATACAGTTGTGTACTAACAGCTTCGTTCTGTTAAAGAATAAACAAAGCACAATACTTTACAGTACCTGTGACAAAGCTGTAGCCATAGCGACTTTTCCGCCCATGCTGTGCCCAATTAGAATACACTTTCCAATATGCAGCTGGCTAAGCAGATGCTTTAAATCACTAGTCATTGCCTCATATGTCAAAACCGGACTGTGTGTGCTCTTTCCATGGTTGCGGGCATCCACTGTCAGCACCTGACTAGACAAAGTACAGTTAGGACACCAGGACAGATACAGACCAAACACACTTTTACACGTTTCATAATCTTCAGCCAATATTTTTATCCCCAATTTATCAAATTATCCATTATGCCTTCAATCTGTACAGTATAATTTAGCCCTTATCCAACACCACACCCTTCACAGAACCTACCCTCAGTACAAAAACACATGATAGATGAAGCTCAGAACCATGAGTTTGATGCTATGATGTTCAAAAAAGTATAAAAATCTTCCATACCTTCCGGCCTGTCCTCTGTACCAGAGACTTGGCTATGGAGTGAAAGTTAGACTTGCTTCCAAATAAACCATGCAGGAAGACTAGAGGAGTGCTGTCCCCTTTCCCATCAAACACATCATAGGTCAGGTTTACAGGGCTGGAAGAGAATGGTAGATACAGGTGTGAGGACCAAACCAGAACAGTATTATAGTCGAGATTTAACATGAAGACGGCAGTGAACTAAAGAACTGACCAGTGTTGCTGTTTTCAAGGTTAAAAACGCATGGCGTGTTTATGAGCTCAGGAGGCGAACAAACACGAACTATATAGTTATCGACCTGATAATATACTCTATTATTATTTCCAAAAACAGAAGTAGTTTGTAAAACAGCTAAACGTTTCAAAGACTGGCCAGTGAAGAGACCGGCGGGCACATGGATCTAGGTCTGTGTAAACAGACAGGAGTGGCCACAATGGCGACAGGATTAGTCTAATTTTACGGGCGTTAATGCATTAAAAATTAAACTTGTTTAATCAGGTTAAACCCCAGTTGTGGTCTGAATCAACGGCCCACCCAGAGAGCCTGAGAGGGGTCAGCACCTGGCAGAGTGAGCCGTGCTGTCCCGCCGGACCGAGTCCAGCCGGGAGACTCCTCGGCTACAGAAACACGGAGCTCCGGCCACGGACGACCACCACTGCGGCTGTCCACAGAACACTCCCCTGGAGAACACGCGACACAGGACGCTCATCGTAGCCTATAACACCTGCACCACCTCAGTCGTCGGAAACCATTCATTGAAGTCCAGGGTTTCAGTTTCAAAGGTCGTGATGTTCTGCTAGCAGCCAGACGCTAGACGACGCTAACGGACCAGCTGGCGCCTACGTCATGACGTCGTGCGTGCGCACACCTTTGATGCTTTTACTTCTAAATCAACGGGAAGCCGTTACCTGTAAATCATCTATAAAACAGCAGCAGAAAGCAGGCAAGAGCAACAACACTGCTTGACAACTAAACG
This sequence comes from Hemigrammopetersius urotaenia, assembly GCA_037974485.1. NCBI lineage: Eukaryota > Metazoa > Chordata > Actinopteri > Characiformes > Alestidae > Hemigrammopetersius > Hemigrammopetersius urotaenia. The sequence continues at coordinate 4,975,424 of JBBPDC010000023.1, forward strand.
CCGCACAACTAAAGCAGTCAGTAAAAAAAATCGACGTAGAGTTAACATGTTAACACATTAAACCAATCATAACCACGCGGTGGAGCCACAGACCAGCAAAAGAACACAAACACCCGTTTCAACCTTATGTGCAGGCCACAGAAACTCTGTTCAAACAAGAGTGTCAACATTTCACTTAGTAAAATGTGAAAATGTGGCGCTAAAGACATGCGTGAATGCAAGCGAAACATGCTCATCTAAACGCGTACTAGACCAGTTAACGTAGTTACAAAGTTTATTGGATTACATTAATTTGTTTGGATCTTCTGATTAACAAAAACAAATATTTGGCAACTCTGAGAAAAAAATTCTGTTCAGGTTTGTAACTTGAAAAGTAAAAATACAACGTAAAGAACATGTTTTCTTTGGTAAGGAATTGAGTACAAATGCAAGCATTCAGTAACAACACTTGAGTAAAGTACAAATCTTCCAAAATTATGTGTTACACAATCTCTTCGTCTTCTGAAAAAAAAAAACCCTGGTGTGAAGTGTTGGTTAGCACTAAAGATATAAATTAGTTGTGAAATATGAACTCGTTCTGGCACACACTGTAGTTTATAGTTAACGTTAACAGATTCCTCTCTTTGTTGTGCGGTCATTATGGATCATTTAGTCTCTAAGGTCTTTGTGTAACCTGTCAGCTGAACTACTTATGCTGATGCCTGCTTTAAAAGAACGAAGTCACTGTGCAACAGAGATGATATCTTCTTCCAAACTTGCTGTCATAAGCAGTACTGCAGTCAACAAAACAGCTGATACTCAGTGCAATTATAGAGAGAAGTCAAGCAGAAAGAAAAACTATATTTTGGAAATTAAAAATATCTTTTTAGGTCCGTGAATCAATACTGTGATGTTTGAACAAGTTTTGAACAAGACTACGTTTATAGAAGCAACAGACTGTAAGTGTGTCAACAGATTTTAGAAGAGTACAAATTACGCCTGACTACAGTGCACAGTTCAAAGGCCAGTGGTTTATTACCAGCGCTATCATGTCCAAGACGTCTTTTGCTGTAGGCTGAAAGTGAGTCACAAAATGACACAGTAACCCAGAAGTAACCTACTCATTGCAGGGGAGCTGTTTTATCAAAACTGACCTTTTCCCATTTGAACTTACACTGTGAACTCTTTTTAAAGCTCACGTAATGAAACCAGACCTCTGAAGTGTTTATATGATGCAATGTTTATATAACCTAAAACAACCTGCATTATAACATGATATGATGAAAAATATAGCAGACAGGATTTGTCCTTATTTGTTAACAGTTACTGAACAAAAACCAAAATGGAGTACAGACTGGTAAGTGTTTTTCATTTTCTCATTCAACAATACAGTATTACAACTACAAAACACACACTGGCTCACTGTTTGATCAGACAGAGACTAGCATATAGCATCATAAAATCAGCTAAGCAAATAAGCTTGCAGATTATGTGGTATCAGTCACATGATGCAAGTTGCATTCCAAACTCAGTCACACCAAAATGCAACATGCAAATCCTTTACGGACAAATGTAAACATGGAAAAGCTAATAACACTGCTATTGTTCCTGCAGGATCAATAAAGGTCATAAAACTGACTGTTGTACTTTAGGAATGGACACCTAAACCTGTCAAATTAAGATGCAAAGTAAAGTAGGGCTTGTTAATATGCTAGCATGACTCTATGCTGAACACTGACTGATCCTCTGTAAAGACAGGAAGAGCAGGAAGCCTCAGGTGTACCTTCAACACCAGCTCCCTTGCCATGAAAGCCCAGCAGTGTCTCTACTTCCTGAGGAGAGTCAAGCCCGATCCACACCACATTCTTCAGGGGGACTATAGAGAGCAGTCTATGCAGCTAAACCCTGGTCTGGTTTAGGGATTGCTCCTTCTTAATTCACAAGACCCTACAGCAAATAGAAAGGACTGCTGAAAAGACCATTGGGGATTCTCACCCTTCTGTGAGACATCTACACAACATGCTGCATCCACAAAGATGCCAGCACTGTAGATGAACCCACACATCCCTCCATCACCCAATTTCCCTCCTTATTTCTGGTAAAAAGTTTCCACAGCAGGGAGCCCTTTACTGTCAGGACAAGAGACAGTTTCTTATCTCAAGTAGAAACTTCAAATAGCAACTGAATCAAACTCTTAAAATAGTACTGAATCAAAATTGTAATATACACACTTAAACTGTTCTGCCCTGAACAAAATGAACAAAACTAAACCCATCTACTACTCCCCCTTTATTTATGTATTATATAGTTTTCTGTCTTGTTATTTTATGACAGTTTTTGTCAAATGTTTCTTAAGTGGCCATTTTATACTGCGTTTAATATTGGTTTATCAAATTTGAAGCTACTTGTTACATTAATGGATAAAGGACAAAAAATGAACTTTGTAGAATACCGTAGAACATTGCAGTGATTCTAAAACTGTCAAAAGTGTGGTGGTGTTTTGTATTTATATTTAGGCTAATTTAAAATGTTTTTATTATTGTCATTCCATAAATATTTTAAAACCTTTGTTAAACACTGAAACACTTAACCTACACTTAAACTACGGTTAAGAATATTCTTGCCTTCTCCCATAAAGTTTCAATTTTGGAGATACTTAAGACAGCAATGAAACCAGGCTTAAAAGAGTATAAAGGTATAAAGGTGGTTTTAGAAAGCTCACCCAAATAGATTTACATTATTTTATGCTTTATAAGGTTCCTACTGGAATCTATAAAGAAAAAGTCATATTTGAACAGTCAAGTAAAAGTACTTTTGCCTTATTTTCAATTCTGAATATAAGTGTGCAGAACTGTTGCATATTCTGTCCAGTATAATGTAAGGGTTTCTTTAAACCAAATTGTACGTTTTAATTTCTATCATTACCACTAATTAAAAATATAAAAATGACCCATAATTGTGTGTGGTTACTTTTCACCACTTGTAGCAAGCAGGGGTTAAATTTGCAAGCAGGGGTTAAAATCAGTTGGACATTGTACTTTGAACTTTTTGTGTCCAGCTGTTTGTATTTTGAGGTGTGAAGAGGTGTGAAGCAGTTTGAACCAACTGATCCAGGCGGAATAGTTTGTTTTCCCGATTTTTTGAGCGAATGCTTCTTCATAACAGAGATATTTAGAAAATATATACACTGAATTTAAACATCAGAATTTAAAATGAAATAACCAAGACTAAATATCCCGATCCTTTTAAGAAAATATGTAATTTATAATCCATAATACAATGAATAATCCATAACCTCTGCTCGGGGTCTCCTGATTGGCTTTGGATCCCTTGAATCATCCAAGATTTTCCACCCAACAGCACTCTTGTGAATATAGCTCTAGTTTAAATTGTTACATAGAGAGAACACAGTGCAGCAAAGAAAGGTATACATATTCAAAACATACCAAACATAACCATAAAATTAAGAATAATTGCAGTGGAAGCTGCAGAAAGAAAGAAAAACAAGAGAATGAAGTTATTTTTTTGAATATTTGAGTATTATTGTGTGTGTGTGTGTGTGTGTGTTTGTGTGTGTGTTTGTGTGTGTGTTTGTGTGTGTGTGTTTGTGTGTGTGTGTTGTGAGTGCAGTAGTGTGTGTAGAGCAGCTTTTCTATGGTCTGTATTCCAGCAGCTTTACTCCTAAATCAGTTTCTGATGGAGTCACACACACACACACACTCACACTCTGCTCCTAACATCACTGTTTTAATTGCTGCAGGTGTAAAATAGTGTGGTTTAACATTTCCCAGCTATAACACATCATTTAAATGTATTATTTAAAGATTTTCTCCAAACATTGTTTTGTTTGTAATTTTGAATCCAGTGTTGGTCAATAGTGTATAAAACAATAGTGACCTGCAGATTCTACACACACACACTCCCACACAGAAAAACATGCTTCGTCTCTTATTCTATTCCATGGCTGTATATATATTTATATTATTCTGTATAGTTGGTCGTTTATAAAGGTTCTGCTACTTCTAGTATATTCTTTTGTTTTGTCCACTTTGCTGCTGTAACAATGCCACTTTCCCATCGTGGGACTAATAAAGGGTTGTCTTATCAAACATCTCTTTTCAGAACAGACTTTTCAGAAAGTACTTACTCTCAACAGAAAGTCTGCATGAAGAATCAACTTTTCCAACAACCAGTTTATACTGTCCTTCATCAGAACCAAAGGTCCTGTTCAGGACCAAGCGCTGTTTAGATCCCTTTGCCACCATCTGGACTCGGTCGCTAGCTGTAAGGAGCTTGTCATTATGGTACCATTTCACTGCGCTCACATCAGCAGCAGAAATTTTGGCTTCCAGCACAGCCTTTGTGCCTTCCACTGTACTGACATCCTTCAGAGGAGTTACAATATTGATTGCTGCGGGCAAAAGATAGACAGGAAGGTAAGGAGCCAATGAAAACATGCAATTTTAGGTTCATGGTAAACAGAATTGTAGCTGAATGAGATGACATAGACTCACTCTGGACAGTTAGTTTTCCTGTGGTAGAAATGTTCTGAGCAGGAACCACGAAGGAGTACGCTCCCGCGTCGTCTCTGATGACGTTTTCGATAAGGAGCTTGTGAATAAGTTTATCGATAACAATGTGAATTCTGTCGGTAGCCGAGATGGGCTGACCATTCTTCATCCAGGTTCCCTCCACGTTCTCCTGGGAGAACCGCACCTCCAGCTGAGTGATATCACCCTCACAGACGCTCAGGTCAGAGAGACCTTGCAACAGTGTAACGGGACGCACTGAAAAAAGACGTGAGAAGATCGTTGGTTTCAGCATGTAGCATGACTGCTCCGTGTCTTGTCATCGTATTTTAGTGTTTTGACGCCCCCCCCCCCCCAATATTCAACAGTTATCTCAGTTTATTTAGTATTAGTAAGCTGTGCTCTGTCGAAAGATGTGGGTAGAGAGAGTTATTTCAAACTTTCTTTTGAGTCTTTGTTTTCGCTCATGTTGAGTCTTTGTTCCGCTGCTAATGTTAACCGCTAATGCTAATGTTTTTTAAGCTTTAAGTTTTCTGATTCTGATTATTTATTTACCTTTACATTTTCTTTACAGTTTTCTTTCTTTTTTTTCTTCTTTTCTTTTCTTTTTTGGAAAGAAAAATTCAGTCGTTCTATGAGTGTTTCTTCTAACCAAACTAATAATTTGTTCACGGAAACCTCAGCATAATTTGCGGATATCCTCCACATTTTTAAATACGTATATATTTTATTGCATTTTAGTAAATTAAGAAGTAAATTCTGTAATATTAAGGTAAATTCAGGTAAATTTCCATGTATAAAATGACTGTATAAATTGTTTAGTACTGTTGAGAGAGCACAAAAATGTATATTGGCTGCAGCTCTGTAACGCATCTCAGGCAGCTTCACCTGCTTATTCCAAAGAAAAGGTGCTGCACGAATTCCAGTCCAGTCTATACAGGAGTAACATCACTATTTACATTCTAGCACTGCAGGAGACAGCAGTTCAGTGTAA